>JAWNKX010000374.1:0-207239 GCA_035041755.1 Cacoxenus indagator
CAAAAGGGAAATTTCAACACCAGATAATGACATTCAACAGCCCGCCGCTTACCACGTTCGACAGGTCTGTTGCTGTCACTCCGACTGCCATGCCCAAATCAACATATTTCACCAAAGAAGCCGATCCTATCAAAAAATTAAACCACCGAAGCCAACACCTATTTTCATCGTCGGCATTACAAGCATTAATGGGTTGTTAGCCAACGAGAATACACTGCCTGAACTCGTGTAGTCTGTGTTAAAGGCAAAGTCCAAAACATTGTAAGGATCCTACACTCAACCAGCGATTCATATCACAGTATTAGCAGCCATTGGAGACAGCTGAATGCCATTTTTCAGTCATACCAGCTTAAAGATGAAAGGGCATTTAGAATTGTAATCTGCGGTCTTCACCACTGAACTCTCCCCGAAAATATAAAGCGGAATTTCGTCGAGAAGGATCACACTGTACGCAATTTACACAACCCTAAATCTTCCACGTAATCTGTTCTTTGTATATCTGGTACCTAGCTCGAAGAACAAATAGGCGTATGAATTAACAAGATTCTGCCATCAAATTTTAAAGCACACGAGCACAGCTGGCAGTAAAATGAGAAAGTTAATGTTAAGCAGTCTGAAGACAGTCGTTGGTCGATTAGGTCTATTGTCTCGTCCATCAAATGGACTTGGACAAGAAGGGAATAGTTAGCATTACTACCGTTTTCAAAGCAACTATATTTGTTTGAAAATATTTCAAATTTAGAAATGGCTAGATCCACTTAAAATGGAAGAAGTTTATCATGTGTGTTCGTGTGTTAGGTTCGTTGGATTTAATTGGCAAAAATTATTGGCAAATTTGGTTTCGCTATTCCGCTCCGATACAGTTTACCATATACTGTCCATACTGTTAAAGAACTTCAAAGCATCAATAAAGAGCTTAGTTTACATCTATATTCTTGCGGTAGGAGACCAACTTCGACAATTTAGGACAGTTCCAAATAAGTTCCAGAATTTTCCTTTGATGGTTTTGCTGTTCATTGGCTTTCGAGGGGCTTCAGTGCCTGACACTGTCATTTACGTTGAATCGTTAGTATTGGGAAATACGAGGAGGCGAATTCCAATAACGAGTTCCACCATTCAAGGGTAATATTCGGATGTAGGCGCCAACGGATCACTTCCAGATGGTTAGGTTTTTGTACACTGAATAAATCTGATAGGAAAGTCTCTGGATTGATGTCTTAAAACAATTTTCGTGGAAAAATATTTTCCCTAATTTTAAAAAATGTCTCAAAAATTTCATTTCGCCCAAAAAACTTTTAATTTGAAGGTTGAATTTTTGGCACTAATTTTTTTACCAAAGAGGAATATTTTTTTTATTTTGTTAATGTTGATTATGCCTTTTAATAAATGATATAATTTTTCTTTTGACCAAATAGAAGTCTCCTGTTTGTTAGTACACGACATTGTAGGATTTTCACTTCAAAGTCGACCTCGTGCTGGCCTACGGCAGGAGAGTGGATGTGGCCACTATCGAGAAGGCATTACACCTGGTACATGGTAAATTAAAAAAACAAAGGTTGAGACGCCGCACCCGTTCAAAGATATGTCTCAGTGCCATCGTTCCAGGATTTCTTACATACCAAGAGATACTGCCTAAAGCAATTCAAGTGCGTAAAATGTGATCAGGCCCCCGCCACAATGTCCTACAACAAAACGCCAAAGAGCCCCCGAAATGCGCAAGGCGTGTCGAGAGGAACACAATGAACTACAGGGGCTGCACAAAATACAAGGAGGTCATTGCCAGGCGAACTCCGGCAAGCCATCCCACACCAAGCGCCCCTCTACTAAAGCACTCTGCCGCCACTTTGCATCAACCAAGGTAGTTGCCTGCATGACATACGTCGATGCGTTCAAGTAACTGCACCAACCGGCACAACAGAAGCTAATCTGACAACAGTAGGATTTACGTCAATAATAATAACAAGACACACAGCCTATACACAGCCTGACACAATTTCACTCCACACCAAAACAGCAATCAAACAAGTCAACTCACATGAATAGTCGCCAAAAGACTTATCCACTGCCCATCCAACATCCAAGTGTGATCGCCTGTACAGATGCAGACCAAGGTGTTGGAGATGCTCGTCGCCATCTTTTCTAAAAAATGAGAAGACTACATATGAACTTTGCCATATGGAACACTGACGGCGTCCCTAATTACAGAAATGAGTTGGAAGACCATCTGGATTGACTCCATTCAAAGCGTCTCTGTCATCATCCACCCAACTCAACGCTTCCAGATCCACGCAGAAATTTAATGTCCTCCAGGACCCCAGATATCAAAGCAGCACTTCACTACCTACTTCAATCAACTCGGAACTAAGTATTTCGCCCGATCGCACGATGTTTTAGACTTTCATTAGCTCAGACCACATCCCACTATATGTAAAACTTGACTTGAGTTCTGATAGCCGCGACGCAATTGAGGAAAATAAACTGACGAAGAAGGAGATCTTTCCTGTTCCTGACAATGAAGAGTCACTTCAAGGTGCGAAAAGATTACAATACTTTTCATCGTTAGATTTCAACAGCGGATATTACCAAATTGGCGTATCAGCGGAAAATCAAAGATACATGGCGTCTTCATACCAGAGGGATTATACGAATTTAAGAGGCTGCCGTTTAGCTTAAAGAATGCACCAGCCGTGTTTACCCGGCTGACAAAAAGGGTGATATGCTGCACTATATGGATGATATATTAGTTTCTAGCCATTCATTCCCGGAAATGCTCGAAAAATGCACACGAATTGTACAGGTGCATGCGGTTAAACTTGAACATAGCGAAATGTGACTTGTTTAAGGAGCCAACTCCTTTCCTGGGACACCAATATGTTAGTGCAAAGTAAAATGGCAGATGAAACCAATCGCATATTTTTGTCGGTCCACTAACAAAAACGAGAACAAATTTCATAGCTACGAACTTGAGACCTTAGCTGTAGTCAAATCCCTCGAAAGGTTTAAATACTATGTTCTCGGAAAAATAATTAAAGTTATCACGAATTGTAGTGCTTTACGAACTACGATGGAAAAGCAAGAGATAAATCCACGAATCGCAAGATGGTGGTTACGAATTCAAGAATTCGATGTTGAAGATATACATCGACCAGGTTCTCAGATGGAACATGTCGATTCTTTAAGCCGAGCTCCATACGAAGAAGCAGGTATGGAGATTTTTAAAGCGACCGTTGACGAAGCCGACTGGTTATTCAGCTTACAACTACAAGACGGAAAGATACAACGCATCATAGACCAAATACAAGGCAAGGTACAAACTGCCGATTATGTCATCGAGCTGGAACGACTGTATCAAAGGTATGGTGATAAACACCTATGAGCAGTACCAACACAACTCGGAACTGAAGACTTGCCACACTGCCAAGGCACAAAGGTCAGAAAAGCCGAAGTTTAAGCCCACGCAGCCCTGGCAGCGACGCACTTGAACAACGATCGGTGGCCCGACAAGGTGGGGACTCTCTTCCTCTTGCGAGGTGGTATGCTGTTATTATTCTGTGCGTTTGGTGACACGGCGAGTTGAGAAAAAAGCAAACGGAAAAACAGAAGTTGGGTGTCACAAGCGGCTAATATTACTTAAACATTTAATTTTAAATCACAATATCTATCGAACATTCAAGCAAATAAATAACACCTACATTAAAACTATCTAATACGGCCATTTTCGTCTTTCAATAGTTTTATTAAGTAAAAGTATATATACACGACATTTGGTGAATAAAATAAATAAAAAAATTATTCTTTGTCAAATAAGTTATCTTTTAAGCTATCAATCGTTTTGCCTCTTTGTCTTATGCCAAACAACATAACACTAGCATGTTCAATATTGCTTCTATGTGGTGTATTGGTTATTGCGTATTTTACTTATTCTAATAATTTTTGCCATTGCTCGTTTCCTTCTCCATTAATTAACTCACTTATCATTGGTTTATTTATTTTACTCTGGAGATCACGTTCCAAGTTTTATATAAGTAATGTTGTTGTTTTAACCGATCTTAAGTAACTCGGTCTACTATACGCTCGGAAATAGTCTTTTAAGGCATTGTTTCTTTTGAACTTGTTGTTTTGGTAGGGTATAACCTTAGGAAATTAGTGTAGCCATCTACTGCAACTAGTACATGTCTCTTTTTAGTGTCTTTGGCATTTATAGGACCATAGTAATCTATATGGACGACTTGAAAGGGCTTGTTGACTTTTGGTACTAGATGTAGACTTTTTACGTGATTACTAACCTCTTTCTTAATATTAGGAAACCAATAGCTTTTTGTACTTAATTCTGTTACCTTATCCATACCGACGTGACCTATTGCATTATGGTACTTATACATAACATGTTCTTCCATTGACTTGGGCACGGAAAATTCTATATTGTCTCTTACTTTCCTGTGAGTATTCCGTTACGCATTTCGTATTGTTAGTGTTCTTTTTTTGCTAGTATATCTTTTTTTTTATTGAATTTTTCATCTCCCCCTTGATAAATAACTATGTTATCTTAGAAAGAATTTGTTTCAACTCCTAGTACATTATTACATCTGCTCAGTGCATCCACATGTTACATTCTTTTAGCTATGTTCTAAACTGTTTTCATAGTTTTGTATTTGAAGAGCTAATCTTGTTGTTCTACGATTAAGCTCTTTTTTCCTAGAGTTAAAGTAAGAGAACTACAATCCGTGACAATTTTTAATTTTATACCATGATATATGGTTTTTGGGGCAGAGCAGGTGATTGGCCTGTTGTTGCCGTGTACAGGCAATGTGGCGCCATCTGTAGTTTGGTAGACAGAGCCTCTCCTTTCTTATGTTTTAAACTCTACAGCCTTGACTCTAAAACATGACCAAATGTTTTTGTTGAGCCATATTTGTGGCGACATCAGCGGACACCTGACAGAAAAGTTGAAGTGTGCAAATTAGATTGACCGCTTGTTCAATCTACACAACATTGTGGCGGACGACCGCAAATTCGATTTGGTGTCAATACACTTAGACGAGGATGTCTTTGCGATAATCCGAGACATCGTTACAAAACCACCGCCTACCAAGAAGTACGACGCACTTAAAGAACGCCTTCTTGAGTCAGAATACGAAAGTTCAGCGGCTCCTACAAGGACGCAATTTATCTGGTAGAGACCAACAGAAATTTTGCAACAAATGCGTCGGTTAGTGACATCAAATGGCTGTGAGGCCATTCTTCGCAATCTATTTTTCGCCAAGCTACCAACGTCGATTGGCCCGTTCGTTGAGGTTTGGCCCGAAACTGATCTCAACAAATTGGAAGTGATTGTGGACAAGATGCTCAAGAACAGCGAGGTGGAGCCATCGCACGTGATAGCCACGAACTCTGAATCCAAAGAGATTAAACCAAGCAATATCAATGCGGTGAGCAAAAACCAAAACACTGCAGAGGTTGCTGCTGCCTTACTCGCTGTATCACAAAAGGTCGACAAATTGCAAAGCGAACTACGTAAATTAAAATTATATGGAGTTACAAACGCTGGCTTTCTAGGAACAGCAAGGTTCATAGCATCGATAACATCTGATTTTAGATTGTCTACCAATTTGGCTTGTAGCGAGAGGATCATCTGGAATGTGCATCCTTCTCTGAGAAGCAATTGAAAGGAAGTGCTTAAACTTCTTTCAATCGGCTTTGTCAAACTGCAGATATGATTCAGTCGCATTATTAGTGTAGGAAGTTAACTTGCAGAAAACTGGAAGGTGGTCAGAAGATAAATCGTTGCAGACAATCGGTTCAGCAAGGCGTTGAGGAGAGTTGGTGATAAACAAATCTAAGGTAGACGGATGAGCTTTATGATTCGCTGGTATATAAGTGGGATCGTTTGGATATACTATGACAAACCATCCATGAGAGGATAACTCTTGTAACGAACTGCCCCAACAGTTCGCCCTAGAACAATTCCAGGCACGATTCCTGCAGTTTAAGTCGCCGCCTATGATATAGCTTCCGTCAATGCGCGAAAACTTTAGCAGGTTGGACTTGAACATAACTTTTTTGTAGTTACTCTCACCGGAAGATTTACAAGAGGTTATATGGCATCTTGCAGATGTCCCAGGAAAATAGGCTGCATACATTTTAAAAGAGTTCACTGCATCAAAATTTATATGTACCCCAATATTTGCTATTACATGAGTTTTATTGTTAACAAGCTGCCTGTGCCTAATAGTGTTTTTGATAATGATGGCAACGCCACCGCCTCCATTGGCATATCGGTCAGATCTTTATATGGTGTAATTAGGAAGAGTGAAAAGATCTCTTAGCGTTAACCACGTTTCACTAAGTAAGGAAATATCAATACTGTTTTGAATTATAAAATTTAAGAGTTCAAAGCGAACGGCATGCGCATTCCATGCCATAATATATAATAAGTTATCTTTCTTATTTTCTAGCATAGACATACTTAATAGTTAGTTGAGTAATTACAGTAAACTGTTCATTCTTACTAGAACTCACTCTCAAGTAGCTCAGTTGTGAGAGCGGTGATTTCGTCTATTGTGAAGAGATCATTTTTTGCTTTAGCACTGGGCTGTTTTAAACCGTTACTGAGAAGAGCGTGCCCGAAACTTTGGTACACAGCTGGTTGAGCCACAGTGAGACCGATGCTGGAGTCATGAGTTGACTTCACGTGTTGTCGACTAGCGGTTCTAACGGCAGATGGAAAGTTGTCGTTGTAATTTATGTTATTGCAAGAAGCGTTGTTGTTGCGTTTGGTCAGCTGTTTAAAATTTGGTGGGGTGGGGTGATCAGTGGAGGGGTGATCACCTTTACAGTTTGCACATTGGAACATATCAGAGGCTGTGAACGAAAAAGTATGATGTTGCCCAGCGAAACGGCCACATAAATCAAACATATATCTAAAGCCATCTGTAATATGCCACCGCTTGTATGGAGTATGCATTACTCTAACCCCTCTTTACATTGTGCAAACTTAGTACTAAAGTCGAAATTGTGTTGACAGGTACATTTCAAGCAGAAATCTATATTAATAAAAATTTAAATGCTAAATGTTGTGCACTAGGATTTCCGAAAGTTCTTCACCGAGTTCGTTGAAATTTGTACAGAACGTTTCTATACGAATTTTTTTCATTTCTTAATGATAATATACTTTAAAATTAAAAAAATTTTTTTTAATTAATGGATTTAATTAATGGACTAAAATTAATAAATTAAAATTAGTCCAGAGGTCGCAAATTCCTTAAACAATGATTTGCATCCTTAAACCATACGCAGAGCAATCAAACAATTCAGCTACCTGCACATTCCTGCACACCCCACAAAAAGCCAATTATTAGTAATGTAATTACAATTTCCGGTTATAATACCCTTGTCTTAATTTACCTTTCTAAGGTTTCGCAATTATTATGTATACGAGTATTCACAATGGTTTAATTTATTTTTAATTTACATTTTGTACAATTACATTCTTAAAAAGCTTAATAATATATTAACTTTCTTACACATTTGTTACTTATGATAGAGTACAATTAAAAAATCACATTTTATGAGAATGATGAAATTTAAATCAGCTGTTAGCGGATGTAAGAATAAACATTTATATTGAGATACTTGTATTACTATACAATTAATATACAGCGTGGCGCTTAAGTGAGCATACAGCAAGAATTTTTATGAATTTTTGTGTTTTAAGCTACATAACGATTTTAATTTTTTATATTTTATTATAATTCAAATGCAGTAGTATTAATTGAATATTTTTCAAGGTATTTTCCAAAAAAAAAATATTTATGTTACATAGATGTATCCTTAACAATAATAAAAAAACATGAAGACATCGAAAATTCACCTCCACAAAAGTTATGATACAACAAACTTTCATGTGCATGTTTGTTTATTTTGCACGCATTTTCTTATGTTTTTGATCTTTGAGTTTGGTTTTCGGCTATCCCTCACTTGTCTTTTGTTTGCTTAAGCGCCAATTATGAATTATTTGATTAAAAATGCCGCGCAAGGAACTAACTTTGGAAGAACGTAGAATAATTTTAAATTGGTGTAAGCGAAGTCGATCTACGATACAATATGTATAATAATTAGGCGTTACAAGTATGGAGGTCGCGTAGAAAATATGAGAAGATGTGGGCGTCCAGCCAAACTTAGAGACATCCCTAAACACAAAATTAAACGAATAGTAGACAAAATGCCTTTCGAAGTGACGGTAAAATTAGTCTAGAGATAGCAAATTCCTTAAACAATGATTTGCATCCTAAAACCATACCCAGAGCAATCAAACAATTCAGCTACCTGCATATTCCTGCACACCCCACAAAAAGTCAATTATTAGTAATGTAAACAGAAAGAAACGCATACAGTTTGCTCTGCAGTACCGAAACCACTCAGTGGAGTTCTGGCGGAAGGTGATCTTTTGCGACTCGTCGAAGTACAATATTTGTCGGCCAGATGGGCGTTTTAAAGTTTGGCGAAAGCTGGACAGGCGTTTAACCGGAAGAATGCAGTTAAAACAGTTAAACAAGGCGGAGGTTTTATGGTATGGGGCTGTATGGCTGTTATGGGTGTTATGTTATGGGAATATGGAAATTATTGATGGTATCATGAACCACAAATTGTACACCAAGATACTTAAGCGAAATTTAGTCCAGGATGAGGATGAGTTTACTCGAGGAATGGGAGAAAATTGGCCCAGTAATATTGAAAACTTGGTGGCATCAATGCCAAATCGACTTAATGAGGTCATAAAAATTAAGGGCTATCAAACCAGATACAAACAAATGTTTTGAGTATTCAGAAATCAAGTTATTAGCTCCTTATATTAGGTGTATAATGATTTTTGTGGAGGTGAATTTTCGATGTCTTCGGGCTTTTTTCTTATTATTATTATCTTATAAACACTAATGCATTTTTTCCATATACCATGAAAAATATACAATTAATACTACTGCGTTTTAATTATAATAAAATATAATTTATCAAAAAAGTTATGTAGCTTAAAACACAAAAATTCATGAAAATTCTTGTTGTATGCTCACTTAAATGGCACATTGTATATTATATGTGTAAATATTAAAATTCCTTTTTTTGTCTTTCTATTTATATTTCATTGTATTTTTCATATAAAATGTATAAGTGGAAATGAATAGTTTAACAAATATTAGAGACAGATAAAGAAGAGAAATTGTTAACAATTTTATAAGAGCGTCTTATACCTTTGAGATTATGTTGTAATTTACTTACAAATGAAAAATACTACAGTATGAAAAATGAGTAGTTAGTTAGATCTGGTTATATAACAACAATTACAGTAATTACCAAATTCAAAGTATAACTAAGCAGATGCCTTTTATGTTGCGAAAGCAAATCCAATTAGATTCGATTGATTTAAACGCCGGAGTGGGTGATGATACGTTGAGGCAAATGTGCAGCCAAATATTGTTTGTACAGACGTTGGCGACAAAATTGGTAGAATTCGATTTCATTGGTAAAATTGCGACGCACTATGTCTTTAACTTTTTCGCTCACTGGTGGCTTAAAGTTATTTTTATTGATTTTGGTGAGATAATCGGCGCTTGCTAAGGGTACATAAAACGGTTTTGTAATCTGTTTTACTGAGTTTCATAACTGAACTTACTTTCGTAAATAGCACGGACACCCTGAAAGAATCGTGGTACGTATTTCTCCAGTACGGAGAGCGTTGTGTTAAAATCCTCGAGTACACCTACAACGGAATATTGACTCTCTACAGCGAATTTGGCGCGATCTAATGCGCCTACGGTGTTGAAAGGGCTGTAAAAGTATTGTGTGAGAACTTAACCTAAAACTTCTTATTAATTCAACACCACTCACGTGCATTCATAGTCATGACCACAAAAGAATAAACTCTGTCGGCGATGATCTCCAATGCCCTCGACGGTTACGCCCTGCGTATAGGTACACTCTTGATCACCCGAGAGCACGCAACTCTCAAAGTCCTTCTTCAGCCACGATGGATGAGGCAGTGGCAAATCGGGAAATGCAGCTTTTCGTTCAACAAAGTACCACGGTGCACGTACATAGTAAAACCAGCTTATTACACGCTCAATCGGATCACGAACGACATTTATATAGATCGGGGTGGGCAAATTGAATTTTGTAAAATTCGTGTAGCAGACGTGTTTAATGAATACGGACGGTTCAGGCAACTCGCTAATTACCTCAGCCATTTCCTGTTGCTGATCATCAGCCAAGCGTATAGTTTCGACCTTTTGTACAGCATCGCGATGAAACTGAAAATTATTGTGTTCCGAGAGGCGTCGCAAGAGTTCCATAAACGTTTGACTGCCTACCTTGGGCACACGATTAAAAAAGACGAGCTCTACTTGGGCTTTGCGGGTATTGTTTAACTCACGCATGTTCAGCGTTTGCATCTGGTTATAGAAGAAAAGGGAACAATAAAATATTTTAGAATTATATTTAACGTTTTTATATAAAAAAAATGTTAATATTTATTTCAAAATGAATAATTTTTACGATCTTTTGGTTATAACTCAATCTGTTATTTTAATTTACCTGCGTTAATTTCTACCCGCCATGATGATTAATACTTTTCCGTGGATCAGCTGAAAATCTGTCTAAAATTCAATCAATAGTTTGTGATTTATAATTTAACATTTTTTGTATAAAACTTTATATGGCTTAACTGTCAAGTGAAGACCATAGTTTAAAAAGTAAAATTAAGGTTTAAACTAAAAACTGAGAAACTTGCGAAGTGAAGTGTTAAATTCTCCAACTGATCAATCGCCGTTGAATTTACGTACGGAACAGTAATAACAGTCTCAACTATAAGGTGTAAGCGGTAAGCTATAAAAAAAGAAACCGGTGCAATAAATGGGTGGCATACATTTTTTTGTTTCTTCTTTTTAATTATATAATTAAAATACTGAATCCGTACGTTACAAAATTTAGCACTTTAACGTTACAATGATTGATATATTAAAAATCACCTACCCCGTAAATTAATTACGAGGAACAAGTCGTTCAGGAGAACGGTGAAATCTCAATATTTCCTTCTTTTTAGATGTTTGTACAAAAAACCTGGTGTCCTGGTTTCAGGAAGATATCCCTTACAAGTGTATGGGAGTGTCTGCAGAATTTGTCACTATATCGGCGGGTGTGCCTTTTAATCTGTTCATCTACAGTGTGTAAATTAAGGTCATGGTGTAGTGTCAACTGGCACACGTACCAAGGGCAGTTGGTAATCTGCCTAAGGGCTGGATTCCGCAGTACCTGGATATGATTGCAATTCGTCTTTGTATGACTACAACAAATCTGTACTCCATAGAGCCATATTGGGACAATACACTTGGAATACACTTCTCTTTTGGCCCTCAATGGGAGTTTGCTCTTTCTGTTGATGAGCCATCTGAGTTGTTGCATCCTCTTTGTGACATTTTTGGCGAATAGTAGCCAGATGTTGCCTGAACGCCTACCATCCAGGGTGATGCAGAGGTACTTAGCCTGTAACTGGTGAAGTAGAGTCTCACTTTCTATATGGATTGATGGAGTGTTCATCCGCTTGAGCTTAAAACAAGGTTTTGGTTGTTTTGATGGCATTGATCCTCAGATTCCATCGCCTCCACCAATCTACCAACACGTGGGGGTATCCCTGCAGACTATTAGCAGCATCTATTCGAGACTTCAAACTATAATGTAGTGGGCGAAAGCATTGGCTTGCCCCTTTTCAGTTTTTGCAAATCCGCCACTAGGGCAGGGTATAGACATTTGCCTAAAGAGCTGCCTCATGAGTGACTTAGTACATTTCCACAACGAACAGTTGGCATCTATAAAGTAGTCCATGGATGCCAATCTTAGCTCAAAGAATTCAGACCTAAATTTCTGCAAGGCATTTGTAAGTTGCTTTGCAGCTCGATTCCACAACATTCGGTCCCATGAGTTCTATGCTCGGATTGGTCTTCTTCTTGGGCGTCTTTTTTGTTGCGAAGAGTTCCATGGCTTCTCTAGTGAGAATTATGCCAGAACTAACTGTGACAACTGCAGACATGGCAGGAGTGGCAGCAGCAGCGTCATTGTGAGTATTTTTGGTAAAAGTATCGACGGTCATCTCAATATTTTAACCTGAGCATATTTTAACCTTAACTTCATCTGCAAGTGAATCGAGTTTTCCATGTGTAATTTAAAGATGGTCAGATTGGTATGTCTAGTTATTAGACGGTTATCAGCGACAATGTATATGCGTAAAAATAGAAAAAGTTGCACTGCTGGTCGCCCGAACATGAATAACCAGGCGGATTTCGGTGCCAACGCCATCATATTAGACTTCTCGAGCAAGTCCAACTCTGCTGTTGGATTGTTTTCAAGCCAAATGTAACAGAAAACGAGTCTCTTTAAAAGAGGGGGTCCAATCAAAAACCATTAAAAGCGATATACGGCCCTCAGCAATGACTCAGATTTTTCTGAAATTTCCACGTGTGGTCTGAGTCACGGGAATGTAATCAAAAGGGAAATTTCAACACCAGATAATGACATTCAACAGCCCGCCGCTTACCACGTTCGACAGGTCTGTTGCTGTCACTCCGACTGCCATGCCCAAATCAACATATTTCACCAAAGAAGCCGATCCTATCAAAAAATTAAACCACCGAAGCCAACACCTATTTTCATCGTCGGCATTACAAGCATTAATGGGTTGTTAGCCAACGAGAATACACTGCCTGAACTCGTGTAGTCTGTGTTAAAGGCAAAGTCCAAAACATTGTAAGGATCCTACACTCAACCAGCGATTCATATCACAGTATTAGCAGCCATTGGAGACAGCTGAATGCCATTTTTCAGTCATACCAGCTTAAAGATGAAAGGGCATTTAGAATTGTAATCTGCGGTCTTCACCACTGAACTCTCCCCGAAAATATAAAGCGGAATTTCGTCGAGAAGGATCACACTGTACGCAATTTACACAACCCTAAATCTTCCACGTAATCTGTTCTTTGTATATCTGGTACCTAGCTCGAAGAACAAATAGGCGTATGAATTAACAAGATTCTGCCATCAAATTTTAAAGCACACGAGCACAGCTGGCAGTAAAATGAGAAAGTTAATGTTAAGCAGTCTGAAGACAGTCGTTGGTCGATTAGGTCTATTGTCTCGTCCATCAAATGGACTTGGACAAGAAGGGAATAGTTAGCATTACTACCGTTTTCAAAGCAACTATATTTGTTTGAAAATATTTCAAATTTAGAAATGGCTAGATCCACTTAAAATGGAAGAAGTTTATCATGTGTGTTCGTGTGTTAGGTTCGTTGGATTTAATTGGCAAAAATTATTGGCAAATTTGGTTTCGCTATTCCGCTCCGATACAGTTTACCATATACTGTCCATACTGTTAAAGAACTTCAAAGCATCAATAAAGAGCTTAGTTTACATCTATATTCTTGCGGTAGGAGACCAACTTCGACAATTTAGGACAGTTCCAAATAAGTTCCAGAATTTTCCTTTGATGGTTTTGCTGTTCATTGGCTTTCGAGGGGCTTCAGTGCCTGACACTGTCATTTACGTTGAATCGTTAGTATTGGGAAATACGAGGAGGCGAATTCCAATAACGAGTTCCACCATTCAAGGGTAATATTCGGATGTAGGCGCCAACGGATCACTTCCAGATGGTTAGGTTTTTGTACACTGAATAAATCTGATAGGAAAGTCTCTGGATTGATGTCTTAAAACAATTTTCGTGGAAAAATATTTTCCCTAATTTTAAAAAATGTCTCAAAAATTTCATTTCGCCCAAAAAACTTTTAATTTGAAGGTTGAATTTTTGGCACTAATTTTTTTACCAAAGAGGAATATTTTTTTTATTTTGTTAATGTTGATTATGCCTTTTAATAAATGATATAATTTTTCTTTTGACCAAATAGAAGTCTCCTGTTTGTTAGTACACGACATTGTAGGATTTTCACTTCAAAGTCGACCTCGTGCTGGCCTACGGCAGGAGAGTGGATGTGGCCACTATCGAGAAGGCATTACACCTGGTACATGGTAAATTAAAAAAACAAAGGTTGAGACGCCGCACCCGTTCAAAGATATGTCTCAGTGCCATCGTTCCAGGATTTCTTACATACCAAGAGATACTGCCTAAAGCAATTCAAGTGCGTAAAATGTGATCAGGCCCCCGCCACAATGTCCTACAACAAAACGCCAAAGAGCCCCCGAAATGCGCAAGGCGTGTCGAGAGGAACACAATGAACTACAGGGGCTGCACAAAATACAAGGAGGTCATTGCCAGGCGAACTCCGGCAAGCCATCCCACACCAAGCGCCCCTCTACTAAAGCACTCTGCCGCCACTTTGCATCAACCAAGGTAGTTGCCTGCATGACATACGTCGATGCGTTCAAGTAACTGCACCAACCGGCACAACAGAAGCTAATCTGACAACAGTAGGATTTACGTCAATAATAATAACAAGACACACAGCCTATACACAGCCTGACACAATTTCACTCCACACCAAAACAGCAATCAAACAAGTCAACTCACATGAATAGTCGCCAAAAGACTTATCCACTGCCCATCCAACATCCAAGTGTGATCGCCTGTACAGATGCAGACCAAGGTGTTGGAGATGCTCGTCGCCATCTTTTCTAAAAAATGAGAAGACTACATATGAACTTTGCCATATGGAACACTGACGGCGTCCCTAATTACAGAAATGAGTTGGAAGACCATCTGGATTGACTCCATTCAAAGCGTCTCTGTCATCATCCACCCAACTCAACGCTTCCAGATCCACGCAGAAATTTAATGTCCTCCAGGACCCCAGATATCAAAGCAGCACTTCACTACCTACTTCAATCAACTCGGAACTAAGTATTTCGCCCGATCGCACGATGTTTTAGACTTTCATTAGCTCAGACCACATCCCACTATATGTAAAACTTGACTTGAGTTCTGATAGCCGCGACGCAATTGAGGAAAATAAACTGACGAAGAAGGAGATCTTTCCTGTTCCTGACAATGAAGAGTCACTTCAAGGTGCGAAAAGATTACAATACTTTTCATCGTTAGATTTCAACAGCGGATATTACCAAATTGGCGTATCAGCGGAAAATCAAAGATACATGGCGTCTTCATACCAGAGGGATTATACGAATTTAAGAGGCTGCCGTTTAGCTTAAAGAATGCACCAGCCGTGTTTACCCGGCTGACAAAAAGGGTGATATGCTGCACTATATGGATGATATATTAGTTTCTAGCCATTCATTCCCGGAAATGCTCGAAAAATGCACACGAATTGTACAGGTGCATGCGGTTAAACTTGAACATAGCGAAATGTGACTTGTTTAAGGAGCCAATTCCTTTTCTGGGACACCAATATGTTAGTGCAAAGTAAAATGGCAGATGAAACCAATCGCATATTTTTGTCGGTCCACTAACAAAAACGAGAACAAATTTCATAGCTACGAACTTGAGACCTTAGCTGTAGTCAAATCCCTCGAAAGGTTTAAATACTATGTTCTCGGAAAAATAATTAAAGTTATCACGAATTGTAGTGCTTTACGAACTACGATGGAAAAGCAAGAGATAAATCCACGAATCGCAAGATGGTGGTTACGAATTCAAGAATTCGATGTTGAAGATATACATCGACCAGGTTCTCAGATGGAACATGTCGATTCTTTAAGCCGAGCTCCATACGAAGAAGCAGGTATGGAGATTTTTAAAGCGACCGTTGACGAAGCCGACTGGTTATTCAGCTTACAACTACAAGACGGAAAGATACAACGCATCATAGACCAAATACAAGGCAAGTTTCAAACTGCCGATTATGTCATCGAGCTGGAACGACTGTATCAAAGGTATGGTGATAAACACCTATGAGCAGTACCAACACAACTCGGAACTGAAGACTTGCCACACTGCCAAGGCACAAAGGTCAGAAAAGCCGAAGTTTAAGCCCACGCAGCCCTGGCAGCGACGCACTTGAACAACGATCGGTGGCCCGACAAGGTGGGGACTCTCTTCCTCTTGCGAGGTGGTATGCTGTTATTATTCTGTGCGTTTGGTGACACGGCGAGTTGAGAAAAAAGCAAACGGAAAAACAGAAGTTGGGTGTCACAAGCGGCTAATATTACTTAAACATTTAATTTTAAATCACAATATCTATCGAACATTCAAGCAAATAAATAACACCTACATTAAAACTATCTAATACGGCCATTTTCGTCTTTCAATAGTTTTATTAAGTAAAAGTATATATACACGACATTTGGTGAATAAAATAAATAAAAAAATTATTCTTTGTCAAATAAGTTATCTTTTAAGCTATCAATCGTTTTGCCTCTTTGTCTTATGCCAAACAACATAACACTAGCATGTTCAATATTGCTTCTATGTGGTGTATTGGTTATTGCGTATTTTACTTATTCTAATAATTTTTGCCATTGCTCGTTTCCTTCTCCATTAATTAACTCACTTATCATTGGTTTATTTATTTTACTCTGGAGATCACGTTCCAAGTTTTATATAAGTAATGTTGTTGTTTTAACCGATCTTAAGTAACTCGGTCTACTATACGCTCGGAAATAGTCTTTTAAGGCATTGTTTCTTTTGAACTTGTTGTTTTGGTAGGGTATAACCTTAGGAAATTAGTGTAGCCATCTACTGCAACTAGTACATGTCTCTTTTTAGTGTCTTTGGCATTTATAGGACCATAGTAATCTATATGGACGACTTGAAAGGGCTTGTTGACTTTTGGTACTAGATGTAGACTTTTTACGTGATTACTAACCTCTTTCTTAATATTAGGAAACCAATAGCTTTTTGTACTTAATTCTGTTACCTTATCCATACCGACGTGACCTATTGCATTATGGTACTTATACATAACATGTTCTTCCATTGACTTGGGCACGGAAAATTCTATATTGTCTCTTACTTTCCTGTGAGTATTCCGTTACGCATTTCGTATTGTTAGTGTTCTTTTTTTGCTAGTATATCTTTTTTTTTATTGAATTTTTCATCTCCCCCTTGATAAATAACTATGTTATCTTAGAAAGAATTTGTTTCAACTCCTAGTACATTATTACATCTGCTCAGTGCATCCACATGTTACATTCTTTTAGCTATGTTCTAAACTGTATTCATAGTTTTGTATTTGAAGAGCTAATCTTGTTGTTCTACGATTAAGCTCTTTTTTCCTAGAGTTAAAGTAAGAGAACTACAATCCGTGACAATTTTTAATTTTATACCATGATATATGGTTTTTGGGGCAGAGCAGGTGATTGGCCTGTTGTTGCCGTGTACAGGCAATGTGGCGCCATCTGTAGTTTGGTAGACAGAGCCTCTCCTTTCTTATGTTTTAAACTCTACAGCCTTGACTCTAAAACATGACCAAATGTTTTTGTTGAGCCATATTTGTGGCGACATCAGCGGACACCTGACAGAAAAGTTGAAGTGTGCAAATTAGATTGACCGCTTGTTCAATCTACACAACATTGTGGCGGACGACCGCAAATTCGATTTGGTGTCAATACACTTAGACGAGGATGTCTTTGCGATAATCCGAGACATCGTTACAAAACCACCGCCTACCAAGAAGTACGACGCACTTAAAGAACGCCTTCTTGAGTCAGAATACGAAAGTTCAGCGGCTCCTACAAGGACGCAATTTATCTGGTAGAGACCAACAGAAATTTTGCAACAAATGCGTCGGTTAGTGACATCAAATGGCTGTGAGGCCATTCTTCGCAATCTATTTTTCGCCAAGCTACCAACGTCGATTGGCCCGTTCGTTGAGGTTTGGCCCGAAACTGATCTCAACAAATTGGAAGTGATTGTGGACAAGATGCTCAAGAACAGCGAGGTGGAGCCATCGCACGTGATAGCCACGAACTCTGAATCCAAAGAGATTAAACCAAGCAATATCAATGCGGTGAGCATAAACCAAAACACTGCAGAGGTTGCTGCTGCCTTACTCGCTGTATCACAAAAGGTCGACAAATTGCAAAGCGAACTACGTAAATTAAAATTATATGGAGTTACAAACGCTGGTGTCTCGAGAGGTGACGACGAATATAGTTAGGCGTCCTTATGTTATTATCCCAAAAAATTCGGTACAGCTGCTCGCAAGTGTCGTCCAGGTTGCAGCAACTGGCAACAGCTGAAATAAAACGTCTGCCTCCTAATCCGCTGGTAGGTGGCAGCCAAACGACGATCAGCAGCACAACGAAGACGTACACCAAGACCCTCGCCTTTACGTACTAGGCAAAAGCTCCAAAATTCAATTGCTGGTCGACTCGGTGTCAGACTTTTTTGTTGTACCTCCCACAGGTTCACGCACACAATCAAAACCCAAACCAACCCCGCTGAAACTATTTGCCGGCAACTAAACGGTAATCTAAATATACGGAACACGTGTCATACAACTTGATCTGGGTTTACAGAATCATTATCAGTGGCCTTTCGTCGTAGCTGTAATAATTGGAGCCGATTTCTTGGCAAAATACAACCTACTAATGGACCTGAAGTGGATAACAGTAGCCGAGTTGGCTACTAGTGCCCCAGTTACCAACATGAAGCCCATTTCCAAATTCGATTTCACTACAATAGCGTGGCCAACTAACTGGGCTATAAAACCGCATGATGTCGTCCACTACATCGAGACTACTGTAATGGGTCGCTGACCTCCCACGACGTTTGGCAGGAAAGAAGCTTGCAGCTGCACAGAAAGAGATAAACTGTTATAATATCTCCCATCACTCCCCGAAACCATATCAACAACATAATCTAACAATTTATTTTTCCTAAGAATTATTTAAAACATAACAAATTATTAAATCCAGACTTTTTCTTGAAAATTGTTTTCTTGCATTTCCGTTCCCATATAAATAAACGAAAATGCAATAAAATAAATAAATGCAATTACGCAAAATCAATAAACGAAAATGCAATAAAATAAATAAATGCAATTACGCAAAATCAATAAACGAAAATGCAATAAAATAAATAAATGCAATTACGCAAAATCAATAAACGACTACAAACCTAAATAATTAATTTTCCTAAGAATTGTTTTCTTAAAAATTAAATAAAACGTAGCAAATAATAAAACCAGACTTTTTCTTAAGAATTGTTTTCTTGCATTACCGTTCCCATATAAATGAACGAAAATGCAATAAAGAATAACAAATTGCAAACTTAACTTTTTCCATAGAATTGTTTACTTCTTAAATAAAAATGCAATTCAATAAAATATATTTGTAATTAGTATATAAGAACAAAAATGATGAAAAATAAAGTTAGTTATATTTTGATCAACTCACTAAAACAATCGTGTTTTTTTTAAACAGTTCATAATTTGAACTTAAAAGTATAAACCTCCTAATTGCCCAAGGAATTTGTCGACCTTCGGAAAGCCCCAGGGCTAGCCCACTACACATGGTGGCAAATAGATTGGGTGGCTGGCGTGCATGCGGAGACTATCATAAGATGAATGCGATCACTGTACCGGATCGATATCCGATTTCACATATACACGATTTCAGTGAAAAACTACACGGAAAAACTGTCTTTTCCACAATAGATTTGGAACGAGCTTACTATCAGATACCGATGGCCAAACAAGACATTTGCAAAACCGCAGTTTGTACACCGTTCGGGCTTATAGAATCCCCCCAATTGCCTTTCGGCCTCAAAAATGCAACACAGACGTTCCAACGTTTCATCGACAACATCTTCAGAGGTTTAGATTTTGTATACTGTTCCATCGATGATATCCTCATTTCGTCCGCGTCGCACGATGAGCATGAAAAACACTTGCACACAGTATTGTCAATTCTGGAGATTAAATATGAATTCCAATAAGTGCCACTACAGAAAACCGGTGGTAAGGTTCCTGAGTTTCGTCATTTCGAGTAGAAGCAATTCTAAATTTAAAAAGACCCGAAACTGTTTGTGAACTAGGACGGTTTTTACTAATTTTAAATTACTATCGGCGCTGCATATCTCATGCATCGGAAATCCGAACGTTACATAACGACGTTACTTGAGGAATTAAGAAAAATGACAAACGTAAGATCGATTGGACACCTGAGCTCCTCAAGGCTTTTGAGAATTGTAAGCACAGCGTGGTGAACGTGGCGCTTCTGGCATATCCGGGATTTTTTTCGAGGAAACTTTCAAATGCCGAAACGAAGTACAAACGATGCAATTCATTATTTCAGACATATGCTAGAAGCTCGGATTTTTGTCGGCAATACAGATCACAAGCCCTTAATATACGCTTTTGTAGAAAGGCCAGAGAAGGCCTCGGCCAATATTGTTCATCTGGCTGCTTCCGTAAATACATTTGCGGATGCAATTTCGCGACTTAATGCTATTTCAATGCCGACAGCAGTGTGTATACGAAAGATCGAGGAAGCTCAGAGTATCGACGGGAAATTACCCGAACTTTTGAATGGTAGTATGTCACTCAGCATTCAACTAACCGAGTTCAACGACGGTGTTCTGGTCTATTGCGATGTTTATCATGGCCGAGTAAGACCGTATATACCACAACCCTTACGCTATCAAGTTTTTTCTGTGGTACATGGTTTGTCACATCCTAGCAGCAGGGCTACCTTGAAACAACTCCAACAAGAATACGTCTGGCCATCTATGAGAAAGGACGTGACATAATGGTCATGCAACTGCCGTCCTTGCCAACGAGCCAAAACACACCGCCACAATTCTCAATTACCTGACAAAATAGGTATACCGGAAAATTGTTTTGATCATGTGCACCTAGAAATTGTCGTCTTGCCTCCGGTAAATGGTTTTCGTTACTGTTTGACCATGATCGAACGGTTCTCACGTTGGCCAGAAGCAGTACCACTAAATGATATTTCCGCTTCAACCGTAGCATCGGAGTTCTGGAATTACTGGGTATCACGATTCGGTTGTCCAAATACAATTACAACGGACCAAGGAGCGCAGTTCGAGTCGGCACTCTCCAAAGCTTTAACCGCATTGCTGGGCAGCGAGCACGACACATACTATCGGCAGTCTAACGGCGTAGTTGAACGTTGGCACCGCTCGTTAAAAGCGGCCTTGATGAGCCATGCAGGCACGCCGTGGACTAAACTTTTTCTATTCGTACTACTGGGCCTAACAACTTGTTGCAAAGAGGAATTAGGAGCATTTGCGTCGGAACTTTGTACGGCACGTACGTCCGGTTGCTTACTGAATTTTACGATGATATGGGCAAACCAGTTAAGATAAAGTGTTAAGTGTTAATATTGTCGAGTTGTGGCGCCATCTGGAAGTAGGATGCGTCCGACAACATGTGGTGTTTAATCCTCTAATTCCGCTTCTGCTTCCTCTCCCTCCAATAGTTCCTCTCACGCTAATACTGACTTTACTTCAGCACCATATATTTTTATTTCCAGATTGGATAAGGAGAACACTTGTGACGACGTTTTACGATATTGCTTACAAATCCTTAGCACTTCCTCAATCTCTCCCTCTAGAGTGTCAAAAAACTAAACAATTTCTCTAAACTTAGACTTCATTATCAAAATGTTAAAGGACTAAACTCTAAGCTTGCGATGTTGTTTCTTAACAACTACTCAACATAACAGGTATATTAATTGCATTGAATCTGTCCAAAAACAGTTTGAACTCTCTGTTCTCTTTGCTGGGAACCTAATAATCATATCGGTGTCGTTTGAAATTGATCAATCTTCTTACTTCCTACTTTATCTAGGAACTTCATGCATAATCTAATTTACGGCAAATATTAACTCACCTTTCTTACTGAGTTCAATAAATTTTAATGTACTTGGTCGGTTTTCCAGTCATTACATACCTATTAGCCTCGCCTTGTGTAGAACTTCTTACTTACAGCATGATCCGTTCTATGTGTCAAGTATATCTTTTAACATTCACTATGCATTAGCTTCTCCTGCTACCTCTATTACATATATACATAACTGGTCAGGAAAACCCGATTAACGGGTCTCGACTTTACGTAAAATGTCCCTCCACGCATTCCTGTCATGTGTCAATCTTACCCTTTTTTGAATTCCCCAGTTTGACAGAACCTTCGTCACCTGGCTCTTCCATCAGATTCGAGGTCCTCCTTTTCATTAATACCCCGCCACTACCGACAGATATACTTTCGCATACCTTAGGACACTCTCCATGATGAAGTTGAAAAGGTCACATGACTGAGAGTTACCTTCTCTGAGGCTCCGTATGGTTCCAAAGAATGTTGAGATATCATTCCTATCTTGACAGAGCATATCGTATCAGTCGACTTCATGCTGGAGAGACTGACAAATTTTGCGGGAATTCCATGTTCAGATATGGGTGTATACAGGCGATGTCGTTTGGGGCTGTCCAATGCTGCCTTATAGTCAATAAAGAGATGGGTTCGACATGGTTTTCGTAGGCTTTTTTCAAGAATTTCACTTTGTGTGATTATATGGTCAGCTGTTGATTTGACAGGTCTGAAGCCGCATGATAGGGAAAATTAACTCTTCCGCAAATGGTTTGATCTTTTCACAAACTACCCTTGATAGGACCTTGCGACGTTGGTTCTTAACAATATCACCGTTTCTTCCCATAATATCGTTTTTGGCTTCATCCCGACTTTCTCAATTCCGAACTTTTTAATAACTCTTACTCGTTCCGGAAAGATCGCGTCGGGCGTAATGGTGATGGTGTTCTTATTTCTGTTCTTTCTTCGTATTCTTCAAAATTGTTATCTCTTGATGATACTGAAGATTTAAAATCCATTTCTAAACACATATGGTTTAATAGTTACTATATATGTATAACGTGCTCTTATATGCTTTCTTTGTCATCTGACTCTATCTATAAATTAGATGCAAACGCTATTCGTAGAATATCAAATTATGGAAATGACTCTGACATCTTGCTTGTCGTAGGGGATTTCAATCTTACCATTATTGACTGAATTTCTTATAACGACTTCAATATTGTATTTCCACCCATTTGTAGCGAGTTTGTGGATTTATTTCGATTTATTTGGCTTCATTTCGGTACTGATGTTATTGTCCCTACTTACCTACTTTGCTGCCTACTGTGACGTTCAGTCCGATATGTCGTTGTTGTGCGTCCTTCCGTGATGATAGCATATACTTTGTTTTCCCTCGTTTCCCGCTAGACCCAGTTTAGCCGCTTCCGCTTCAATGCCAGCAAATGCCTCATTGACGGCTCCTTGTGTTCGACCAATCACTTCAATGTCATCCGCGTATGTTAGCACCTGAAAGGACTTTTGGAAGATCGTGCCTCTAGTGTTGACCTGTGAGTATCGCACGATCTTCTCAAGTATGATGTTGAAAAGTCACATGACAGCGCGTCGCCTTGTCCTAAACCTTTTTTGAGATTGAAGGTTTCGGTGAGTTCATTACCGAATTTGACAGAGCAGCGAGAATTCTCCATCTATCCTACACAATATGACGAGTTTGGTAGGGATGTCAAAACTACACATGTATAGCTCGTCTCTAAGGACGCTGTCATATGCGGCATTAAAATCGACAACTAGGTGGTCTTGGGTCTTTTCCAGGACCTGCCGCAGAGTGAAGATTTCGTCTATTGTGGATTTCTCTGGTCTGAAACCAGTGTGATAGGACCTATCAGGTTGTTGACACACAGTTTCAAGTGTTCACATAACACGGCAGAAAGAATTTCGTATGCGATATTAAGGGGATTGATCCCTCGGTAATTAGCGCAGTCAAAGGGGACTCCTTTCTTATCGGGCAAACGATACTGAGATTCCAATAGTCGGGTATGTTTTCCTCCGACCAACCACGTCATCCACAGCTGCTTTAAATAGTTCGGCGGACAGTCCATCCGCTCCTGCAGCATTGTTCGCCTTCAGCCACGGTATTACTGAAGACGGAATTCTTGTCTGTCGTTGTCCAAATTGAGTGGGGCCGTCTGCCTGACAGTGATGGTTGGGCACTCTCCGCTGTTAAACAGTCTGTAGAAATGATTTTTTCAGATTCTCAGTATCGACTGCGACTTTAGAAAAGATTTTTTATTTCCTTAGCTGTGCGTTAAAATCTCCTAGAACGATGGTTGTGTCATAGATGGGGAATTGATCGTATGTTCTTTCTAGGAGATCACAGAAGTCATCCTTGTTATCGTCATCCCTTTCCTTTGTCGGAGAGTGAGCGCATATCAGGTTAATGTTGCCGAATTTAGTGTTGATGCGGATTATTATGAGGCGTACACTCATGCATTTAAAACTTAAGACTTTATGCCTAATTATGCCTCGAACAACAAATCCACACCCAAAAAAGCCCTCCATTCCTTCCCTGTAGCAATCGCCGTAGTAGAGGTCTCAGTTTGTCATCCTCCTTTTGCCCGGCTATCCCCACGCACCTCCTGGATTTCGGTAATGTCTGCTTTGTAACAGTTCTTTCTTACTTGGCTATTTTTTTTAAATGGAAATGATCTCTGAGTTAATTCGTAGCTATAGTTTAAATTTTGTATTCCTAATTTTAAATGGCTGATGTTATGTCGGTAGCCATGTAGAACGTAGACAGAACGTAGATTTGGTGTCACAGTAATACGACCAGCTGAGCCCGGTCTACTATGTAACTTGATAAATTTTGATACCACTTGACCCCGCCCAATGTGAGATAAGTGCGTGGTCACTTTGGACTTTCCAAGTCTATGTAGCAAAAAAAGCCTGAACGTCTTGATCTTTGTTTGGTGTAGGAAATTCATTGAATATATCTAAGCCATCCGTATTTGCTGTTATGCCTTCACCTTTGATATTGGATTCCCCTTTGAAAAACCTCACAATTGTCTACTCTCAACTCTAACTTGTTGCCCACCGCGTGTTTAAATACTTCATCTAAAATTTTCATATGAACTTCCAAATTTTCTGTGGCTATAAGGATGTCATGTAAGTAAATCACTAACTATAACTAACTAAACTAAATAACTGAAAATATACCTTTAAAAATCTTACATATTAGTTTTGGTCGCTGTCTTTTCGATCATTTTTATATACAGCACATTCTTTGGCTAAGTGCCCTAATTCACCATACGCAAAACACGCACTATTCCTGTCGTTTTGATTTTCTGGCCGTCTGCGAAGTCACACTTTCTGTTTGTTGTGTATATTGGAGGCATTGCTCTACATCACGAAAATTATTGAATATAGCGTTTATGCTGGTGAAACATTAAAGCCTTGATTGATTCTTGCTTAAAACTCTGTCTTCATTGTCATCCACAAGATTTTTTCAATATTCGATGATTTCTTCCTCCTTTATGTTCAGGCTGCTCGCTAAAACCAACTTTTCATTAAAATAATCAAGAAATTGTTCTCCTTTTTACCAATGACGAGTTTCTAATTTCCGCCCAGCTGATAGCTTGTTTTTTTTTTGAGAACCTGCAGTGTGCCACTTAAATGAGCATACATCCAGAATTATTATGAATTCTTGTGTTTTAAGCTTCATAACTTGTTTGATTTTTAATAATTTATAATAATTCAAACGAAGTGGTGTTAATTCAATATCTTTGAAGGTGTTTAGAAAAAAATGTTTCATTTTGTATAGCCATATCCTTACTAATATTATAAATGCGAAAGTAACTCTGTCTGTCTGTCTGTTGCCGTTTCACGCCTAAGCCGCTAAAGCAATTATTATGCATTTTGGTGCAGGGATAGATAAGACCTTGGAGACTAACATAGGCTCTTTTTGTCGTAAAAACATAGATTATATAGGTTTAGCAGGTGAAAAACGTGTTTAGCCCAACATATGTACATACGTTATCGCGCTCGCTGTGTATCCAAACGAAAAAGCGAAGCCTAGACATTAAACGAAAATTTCGAACTGTATTGTTTGAAAAAAAAAAAACAACAACAACAACATTGTGCGCTGATGGTTGTGAGAAACGTAGCGAGAGAGTGAAACTTGTGATTTTACTCCATATAACCAAAGAGTGTATAAGATATAGAGGTCCTATATCTCTTTTACAAATTTTTGGAATTTATTATCCGCAACGTCGAAATGGCGTACTTTTACATTTGTGTTATTAACATCGAATTGAAAACAAATTTACACTTGGTGACTGTAAAGCTATACTTTAATACTGAATACTCAACGCGTTGGGCCGTAGTTCTTTTTTCTTGTACACCTGTGCTCTGATGGTAGAATTATTATTTTATGATTATTTCTAAAACAGGAATTATATTTTTTTTTAACTTTAGAATTAATAAATAATACTAAAAATAATTAATAATGATAATTTATTAATAATTACTATTATATTAGTTAATTCATTATTTAATAACTACTAATTTAATAATTAATATAACACAATAACATAATAAATTTCTTCAAAATCGAAATACTAATAATATATATAGTATGTACATAACTAAAAATTCCTATTTTTACGCTAGCTAAAGGCCAAATATATGCTTCAAATATTTGTTCAAATGTTCCCTAAAAAATGGAAATTTACGCAATTTGACGTGTCTGTGGGGCTGTTTTTGCATTTGATCAAACGTTTGATACAAATCAAATTTTTTTAATATTTCGTCAAATTTCATTACCATTTGAAGCATTTGTTGCGTTTTTGTCTCATTCTCGTCAGATTTGAAGCTGTGAACGGACGTGTTCGGATAACTTGTAAATAAAATAATAATAAATAAATAAAATTAGAATTTGACAAACGCAGTTTGTTGAGTATGTGGGTTACGCATCAAATTACAACAACAACGATTTGACCAAATATTTGAAGCGTATATTTGGCCCTGAAGCGGTAAAATTGAATTTGAATTTGAATTTGAATTTCAATGTATAATACTCTTTCGGCGTCGGGCAAATGCCCAAGTGGTAGTTATTGAAAATCGAAAGCAAAGCTGTTGGGTCTCCGTGAACATAAGGAAAACTAAGAAAATAAATTTGCCTTCGCCCACGCAACAATAAAGCGTGGTTGTGCATCATTTTCGCTCGTATAACAGATACCCTCCCCCTCATGGTCTTTGCCTAAGCTGCGTAAACCCAACGAAAACAGTACCATTTCAGTAGTTATTTGTATATATACACAATGTATACACAATGAAAGGAAAGGCAGAGAAAACCGATAATTTTTTTCTTCCGTGCCGAATATTATGAAAGGTAAAGAAGTCGCGCATAAGTCGAAGTCAAGCAACATGAGCGTGCCATTGCGCGAGTGTGTTGTGTAGGTATCATTGGTGCATACAATTGTGTGGGTTTGTTATTCTTTTCCTTGGGCGCGACGCTAGGTTTTGCACTTATCATTGTCGTTGCGTGTGTAACCCGTGGGAATTTTTTAGCTATTGTTTTCCGACCTACCCATTTTTGTTGATTTGTTATCATTCATAAAAATGGCATGCAAATAAAGAACAGGTAGGCGTACTGATATGAGCTCGTTTGTGTTTTCAGGTGTATAAGAAATGTATTAGTGAAGGTCAAGTGGGATATTAATGAAATATAAATATCAATGGCTCTACAGGCAGTGCTCCCAAGGAAAATAGGTAAACTTTTTAGTGGGGTTCGGGGGCTTAGCACCTGTGCGCCCAACAAAATCGGGCATAATACAAAACCGTATCATGTGTAATTTGTATTATTTTTTCATTATTTTACTATTTTATATTTTCATTATTTTCGTATTTTATTTTAATTTTATTTTTCATTTATTTTAAAGTTATTTTTAATAAATAATTACTCACTATAATTGAGGCTGGCTGATTTCAGGATGTCACTGTTTTCCATTGTTTCTTTACTATTCACCTCACGTGGCACAACAGAAATATATTACTATAAATAAGTCAATCAGCGGATAAAATTGTATAAATACAGAAATAACACCGAAAACGGCGTAGTACGTATTTTGACGTTGTTCTTTCGAACAAAATTTAAGGGAGAAATATAACCTCTATATCTTATATACTCTTTGACACTCACATACCAGTGTGTACAAAAGTGTGTGCGAGCTATACGGTAGTAGTCCTTATTCACTCAAGCTCGAATAAGTCATTGCCTTTTCTTAAAGCAAACCCGCCACGGTCCTTCATTGTAGTATCAAGCAGTTGACAGTGTTATTTCTCACCAGAATCGAGTCCGCCAAATCTTCATGTTTTAGCAAAGGATGGAAAAACCAAAAACGTAGTTAACAAAAATTCGTTAAGTTATTTCAGTCTCAAATAATTACCTCTCATTCATTAACCTATGTAATGTATGTAAGTAACATTTTGATAGGTCGTATTACATTTTCACGACAAAAACACTGAACAATTTTTTTTATATTTATTTCATTAGTATATGATAAGGGTATATTATTGAGATTGATAAATGTTTGAAGAAAAAATATGTTACTCGAAATTCTACGCAGACGAATTCTCGAGTACCTCCTAGTACAAAATAATAATGAAAAAACCTTCGTGACCTCGAAAATTCACCTCCACAAAAGTGATCATAATAAGGACCTTAAATCTAGAGATCTAAAAAATCAAAATAATTTGTTTGTATCTGCTTCGATAACTATTAATTTTTATGAATTCATTAAGTCTATTTGGCATTAATGCCATCAAGTTTTCAATGTTAGTGGGCCAATTTTCTCCAATTCCCCGAGTAAACTCATCTTCAGTGCCACTTTGCTTCGATTATCAAAGCCCTCACGGCTTCTTTAAATTTTTATTCACAAGTGTTCAATGGAGTTGATGTCCAAACTTCACTGGTTGGCTGGAAGTGCATGGAAAACATAATAAATCACCAATAAGCGAGCTTTAATTTATCTTTTATTATGTTGGAAAAAAGAATAAATTATCCTTGAAATGATTTTCGCAATTAACTTCTTCCTTCGTGAAATTGACAGTCGACTCAAAGCAAATCTCAATTACCCAAAATGTACGCATGATTTTGTCAATTTGAAGTTCGTTATGAGGAACGGCCTGGCTATGTGTTTTTTGCAGAACAGGCAAACCAGGAAGAAGACGTATTTAACCAAGAAGTTCAGAAACATGCTAGCACCAATTAATAAATCGATACGCTTAGATCTTTTGAACTGTGGATCAGCCAGTTGAATGCCTTCAGGGATGTTCCATTTTGGAGTGTCGAAAATGCAAGCCAGTTGAGCGCCTGTTATCGTCGATACTATGAGATTCATTACATGAGGAGCGGAACAAGATGTTAGGCGATTTGCAGCGATTCCTGAAACGCATAACGTAGTTTTGGAGCCTTTAAGCTGGAGGCGATTAACCAATTGGTTGCCAAATCAAGTTGTGAGCTGGAATCGAGTAGTGCGCGACAAGAAACTAGCTTGCCAAATCGACCTTTCACCAGTACAAGTGCAGTGGCGAGAGGCACAACAACGCTACGGAGGTCTGGAGTGAGAAGAAAGCTAGACGGCGACGCTATTGAAACCAAGGCATTGAGCGAGGGAGCTACGACATATAAAGGAAACCTTTCTGTATTGAAAACAGCAATAGAAGACTCAAGTGGCAATGACGTTGGTGCGTTGAAATTGAATCGCGTGTGATGCCTTGAATGCCTTGTGATGCCATGTCCTGCACGTTTCTGTAGGCAGTTTAAGGAAAGACTGAGCCTTCTAGACTCCTTCCAACAGGCGAAAGATTGGCGAAAAGAGGGAAATTAAATATGGCGTGTGATAAATTATCTCAAAAAACACAACTAGCAGCATTAGTGTTAGTGACAAAGAAAGAAGCTTTACTTGTATTATTACTTTTCTTATTCTTGCTCACTCTATTTATTTGAGCATATGAAGCCAATGCAAGTTCTACGTTTCCCCTTGTTCTGCAAAGATCCTTCAAAAAAGAAGAAAACGTTTCCAGTGTCGTGATGCCAGTGGGTGACTGCGATTTCTCCCAAGAGGTTTGAGTACCACTACCCAATTTCTGCAACATCAGGTGCACCACAACGCATCCAGCTTCTTACTGTTGTGTTCCAATGGATTGTAAAGTACGCATGTGTGTATTAAATTTGTCAGATTGCTCTCGCAGCCCATGACTCCGCTCTCCTTGATTTGTGCCTGGAAAACTAATATTTTGTTATTAAAATTGTTTTCAAGCAGAGTTAACGCCTTGTTATAATTATCCTCATTGAGTTGCAGTGATCGAATCGCATCCAGAGTTGCACCCTTCAGCCAAGACTGCAAATGTTGAAACTTTTCCGCCTTGCTTAGCTCAGTGTCTTTCTTGATGACAGTTGTAAACATTGAGTAAAAGTCTGTGCAATCATTGTAATTGCTGGAGTAGGTGGGTAGTTTTAGCTCCGGTACATGGGATCTTGAATACTACTGAACACGACCCAATGCGAATCATCCGGAGTGCCTTGTCGAAATGTTGAGCACTGCGGGCCAACACTTTCCCGTTTGCAAATGTAGCTGCTATGCCTGATGAGGCAACAGCGAGAGCAATTATGCATAGATTGCGTATACCCATCCCTCCGGGTGCATCTAAAAACAGGATTTCCCCCAAACCATCGGCTATGCTTTGACATACTGACTCGATTATTGTACGTTGTTCTGCCGCCCAATTGGCGAAATCATTCTGCAATACTTCAGCTAGCTCCGATATATTATAACTTATTTTCGCTATGTACTCTCTATTAATGTGTTCGCAATTCAAACTTGGAGAGGGCATGCCATACTGCGGCAGAGGATTTCCTTCAGTATATATAACTATGTCTTGAATATCGAGTAAGTATCGATTGAAGCTACTCTAACGTAATCCATCATTTAGCTCGCTGTCTTTGTTTCATATTTCTAAAAAAATCTCCGACAATGTTCCTTGATATTTTTGCCATAACTGCGCAACATCCGAAAGTTCAAAAAATACTAACATTATTGCAAACAAATACCGCAAGCGTTGCGGAGTGTCGATGATGCATGCTTCGGCCATTGCGCAATCTCAGTGTTGATCTCCATCAAGCAAATGACGCGCATTGCAGGCAGCTTGGTAAGTAGGACACAGGATACCATCAACTTTTCGCAGTTCAGCAAAGGAAGTAGGTCCCCAAACTGTATGTAGAAGTAAGAGAAAGTAATAGCATTTGAAGTTGTTTAGATGCACGGCATACACCTTTCCGACGACATGTCTTTTGAAAATGCCAAGTTCACCATCCACAGCTGCCCAACGCGTGAGATAATGCACGTTTCTGCCATTCAGTGGTATACACAGAGAGAATTTATTCATATAGGGGTTACATTTCTCTCTTACAAAAATGGCCGGAGAGACTCTTCAGACACGATTAGAATCCGACACTGATTCTGTACATCAACATTATTGTTGGCTGTTCAACTTATTCAGCGTAACATATTGCTGTTGGTTTGCTTGGGTTTGCATAAACAAATTAGGCAGGAGTATGATATTCAAAGAAAATAAATACACAAGAAAGACATAATAAAAACAAAAATCAGAGACACTTCTTTCTTTGATTTTTTCGTTCAATGTTTTTTATTTGCAAGGTTCAAGAATATTAAGCAAATTGTGTGGAGTTTTCTTTAATTTATGAATTATGAAATTTGACAAACGAAATCGAGCCATAGCTGCCTTGTATTTTGCCTATATTCATTTATATGAACGAAATGAAAATACCAAGCGGCCAGCAAAAAAGAAGACATGAAAAACCAAAATCGTACAAAAATATTCCCACACAATAAGAAACCAATCTTATACACGCACTATACCTACACAACACACTCAAACTTATCACATTTCGTACGCGAGGGAGACACAGAAAACCAACACAATCTCATACACGTACCACACCTACACAACAAGGTCACCCACACAATGGCAAGTTTTGATTTTTGACTTCAACTTCTTGATGACAATTTTTGGTTGTGGCAGAAAACGAAATCCATTTCAAGAGCAAGTACAGTGAATGCAGATTTATTGAACAGCCAGAGAAATCCAAGTGAAATTTTTAACTATCGTCGAATTTCCATAGGTCGAACCTTTATAAGTCGAATATCTCCATGACTCGAATTGAGTACGTTTATAGCGAAAAATCAACACAATATGTCTTCCATAACTCGAATATCCCCATAATTTGAACTTTTGTTATTCTTTATGGTGATTCAAGATTTGGCAGTTGACTGTACGAGAAATACGCACAGTCCGCAAAGTTCGAGTCTCAGTCGCGCAAAGCAAATTTCGTCTTACTTTGTGTTGTGTTCTTTCCTCGATCTTCCATGAAGAAAGAGACAAATGGTCTAGACTTTGTTGTTGCGTGAGCGTAGCAAAAAGAAGGAATTTTTATTCCCGCACGCGGCCCACTTCACGTCGTAGCCAACAAGTCAATCTTCGCTTGTCAGGCCCCGAGCGCGTTTCGTTGTTGACTTAAAATTTGCGTGCACGCAAAATGTATACATATTCATTCACGCAGGAATATCTCTTTTCTTTTTCTTCCCTTATGTTCGGCAAATAAGGAAAAAAGAAATGTCAGACGTTATTGTTGGGCGAAGGCAAAATTTATTTCTTTCTTTCCTGTATTCGCAGTAGCGCAGGTGGTTTTATATCGTTTTCACATGGGACACTTGCAGTTGCTTGCTGTTTTTTCTGTTTAGCTGGTAGTAAAGGTAGAATTAGCTGTATTCAACTTGGATTTTTGGACATACCTATGCATTTTAAATCAATTTTACTTATTTATAGAATCATTTGTTTCTTTATTTCTAACAGCCCGAACGAATAATTTATTCGTTATTATTATAATTATTTATTATTTATTCCTTAAAAGTCCCACCAAAACCAATACAAGTAGGTGGTGGGAATTGCACTAACAAAAATCATGTTCGTCATTCATAAAAAAATCGCGCCAAACCTATACATGTTCCTTTTTCGCTATCATATCATTTCCACAACAATATCAATACAATCAAAATAAAAATGGGTGACGGCAATCAAAACAAACAAAACAAAGGTGATATACAGAAATTCCTTTTCATGCTAATTCGCGCTAAGAACACAAAATGTAGGAAGACACATCAAGAAGGGGAAACATTGCTTGCTTCGATTTCACAACAGTCACCCACCTTCTAATATTTCTGTTTGCCTAGTTACTTCAGTTCAGAAGTTAGCGGCTGCGCTGCTACTTCGATGTTAATAACAGAGAAGTAAAATATTCCCATAGGTTCTATTTATTTGAAAAAAGCTCAAAAAGCTTTTGAGAGAAATGTAACCTCTATATAAATGAATGCTCTTTGGGTATACATGTGGCATAAATCTGGGCAAAAAGTTTCTGTATTGTGAACAAGTTCATCATGAGCTTTAATTTTAATTCAAAAATTTCTTCTTTGGAAATTTCATTCCATTTTGGTTTAGTCGTGAATTTTATAAAGCGGTCAGGTCGGCCATAATTTCGAACATAACAAAATGCATCTTGCATACGCTTGTACATATAACGTAAAACTGAACGTAAGGATAACCAACTGACCTAAGTTTTCAGTGTTGTTGTCTTGTTGCATTGCGTCCTTGAGATGCATGTAATCATCAGCGCGTAAACTTTTCTCTTTAGTGCGTATGTATACTAAGCGCTGAATCTCTACTTTCGTAGCTAATTGTCATGAGTGCGCAATGCGATATCACACCTACCATTTTCCTGATCTGCCAAAACGATGGCAACCTCATCTGTGACAGGGGTGTTGTAATTTCCGCGGTGTTCTATGACAGGACGTTTATCGACGTTGATGATAAATTTGTAATGGTTTCCTTGCCCTTGCGGTATTGAGTCCAATGCTGCTTTGAAACTAAGTACGTACACAGATAGTCTTTTTTGCCTTTCTCATATTGATACTTCGCTTTTTACACTTTGTCATTCACACTTTTTTTAAACTACCATACAACTCACATACTTCACCATACCCATGTTACTAAAAATACTAATGTTACTACAATACTTAAATTACTATACATACTTATACTTATGTTACTATACTACAATATACTTATGTTACTATAATATTAATTAATCTTCTTCGTCTATATACATAAAACAAGGTTGAGTTAGTTACAACCACTTATAACTCAAGAACGGGTAGACCGATTGTAATGATATCTGATTTGTTGGATTCGCCTCCGTCTCGAATAGCAAAATGAGTATTAAAATAAGGACAAAAGGTTCCCTGAAAGTCGGGAAATTCCATCCACATTTTTGTATGAAATCAACATTGATTCATCAATTTGCCGTTGACAAGTATGTTTAACTCAAACCGTAAGTCTAGCGCGCAATATTCGTCCTTCACTAAACAGAATTTCAGATTTAACATTTCGTTCTTCCTTTATTAAGTACCTGCCAACATGGGTTTACCAAAAGTCAGTCGACCACGACCAATTTATTAGAATTTAGTTCTTAATCAATCTTAGTTTTTCACAACAACGCCAAATGGATGTTATTTACACTGACTTTAGCAAGGCATTTGGCGGCGTTTACTTATTCCTTACTTATTCATAAATTGGATGCACACAAATTAGTCAGCTTGTTATCTCTTATCTTACTTCTAGAACTCAAACAGTTATCTTCAACACGGTCATGTACAATTATATTCGTGTAACTTCCGGTGTCCATCAGGGTAGTCAACTATGTCCACTATTATTTAATATCTTTATAAACGATCTTTCGGCTGCAATAAAATATTCTCACATTCTTATGTATGCTGACGATGTCAAACTTTGCCTGTCCATCTCATCGCCCATCCAATTGATGTTTCTTCAAGATGCTCTTGACTCCTTATCACAATGGTGTTCCATTAACTACCTGCTACTTAATTGTGACAAATGTAAGGTCAAGCCCTTCTACCGTAATAATGTAATTCTATACAGTTATTTTACTAACGGTCAAACATTAGAGCAGGTCTCTCAATTTAACGATGTCGGAATAATGATGGACCCTAAGTTGCACTTTATTTCACACATTTTCTCTTCCATCAATAAGGCCAGAGGCATGTTACAATTCATTAAACGTTGGTGCAACGAGTTTATTGACAATTACATTACTAAATTACTTTTCACGTACTTAGTTAGACCTATTTTAGAATATGGATACTGTGTATGGGACCTACAGTTCGGAAAGTACGGCGATTGCCTAGAATCAGTTCAAAAGCCGTTCTTACTTTTTGCACTGCATAACTAACATTGGGATCCTAACATCCATCTTCCATCCTATCGATGTCGTCTAAAACTTATCCAATTAACTACATCGCCCAGTCGTAGAATGACTCTCGGAGTAATGTTTTTGTATATTTTAATTGTTGGTAGTACCTATTCCCTTTTTCTGCTTGGTAGCATCAATTTCAATGTACCTTCTGGGGTTACAAAAAGTTACTTCCCAATTTTTGTTGGTCTCTGTAAAACTACGTATCTTCAGCATGGTCCATTTCGTGTACTGTGTCCAGCTTACAACCTACATTTTAACCTGGTATCTATCACTTCTTCATCTGATAACCTAAATTCTACCTTTTTATCCTATTTCAACTCCTACTAACTATCTCTTCTATCACTATCTTAGTAATTGTATTTCCATTTATTATTTAAGGCTTTGTAGTATTAGGTATGCTATAGAACTTTTTAGTTGCCTTCTTCTTATTGTAAATAAGTTAAATCTTAGCATTAGTATAATTTGTTGCATCTTTAGATGTAAGAGGCTGATGATATTGTGTTGTAGATATACATTAGTTTTGGCATCGCATGCCGACTAAAAATTAGAAAAACAGCAGCTGAGCCCACTTGGCACCGCCCAATATGAGATCTATGTGTAGTCATTGCTAAGTCGAGTAGAAAAAAAGGAAACTGAACGGGTTTTGTACTTTTATTGAGTTTTTGCTAATACTTGTGAAAACTTCGTCCCCCATAAGCGGACCACTTCCATAACTGGCCAAAGGCCCTGCGACGGTGGGTATCCGGCTATGGTGAATTTCACTGTATACACAGTGGTGTGTCGTGTTGATATGGACCCAATTTGCGTAATGTAGTTTTGGTAAAAAGATTTTACAATAATTAGTTAATAGAAATAATACTGAATGAAATAAAAAAAATATATAAATCGAATTCGCGATTTCACAAAAATGTCTTTAATGATCATGTATTTGTTTTTGGCCAGCTATATTTTTTTAAACACTTAAACTCTAAAGCAAACCATGTTCTGCTAGATCCTTCAATTTAATTGCCAAATATTGTTTATATAAACGTTGCTTACAAAAATGGTAAAAATCATATTCGTGCGTAAAATTCTTGCGTATTATTTCCTTGACGTCGGCTTCGATATGGGGTTTCCTCTTGTTCTTATTGCGATTCGTGATAGTATCTTGATGCACTGTAAAAATTTCAGAGTATTGAAATGTAAATATAAAGGGTAGCGTTGTAGACCTACTCTCAAACATAAGTTTGGCGTCCTTGAAAAAAAGCGGTATATAGTTTTCTAATACGGTCAGTGTAACATTTGTGTCCTCCCAAGAACCCACAACTGCATAATCACGTTCCACATGCTCCATGGCCATTTGTGCTGCCGCAGGTGAGTTAAAGGGTCTGAAATTGTCATCGATGTTCGACTCTCTTATGATATTTTTATTAACTAACTACTTACAAACAATCATCGTGATGTCCGCAGTAGAAAAGCGTTTGACGCTTAAAGTTTGGATACACATCTTTCACGGAATGTGGTACATACTGGCACTCAGGGTCTCCCATGCGCACACATTTATTAAAGTCTTTCTTATACCAGGTTACCGATTTGATTGGCTTATTTGGATCTTTCTTGAACTCAATGGCATTCTTATACGAACCGCGAGCATAGAAGAACCAACTAATCACACGTTCTACGGGGTCGCGTACCAAATTAATGTAAATCGGTTTGGGGAGGTCAAACGATTTGAAATCCAGCCAATTTACGTGCTCAATATAAATGGAACCCTCGCCCAAATTTGCAATTGTTTCAGCGAGTTCTTGTTGAACTGATTGCGTTAGTTGACGCGATGTCGACTTCTTGAGACCTTCACGTTCCACATAAAAGTAATCGTCGAAATTTTCTAACGCATTGAATAGTTCTAGCATGGATTCACTGCCAACTTTTGCAGCACGATTGAAAAATATTACATTAAGCTCAGCTTTGTGTGTGTTATTTAAAAGTGCGGTACTAAGACTTTGGAGCTATGGGTTTCATGTTAAGGAGATAAAATAAGATTTATTATACTTGTAGCACATAGTAAACGCTTTGGAGTAGTCGTTATATTTAACTATTTTTATCTGAGCATGCATTATTGTTTATTTTTTGTTCTTCTTCGTAATACAATGTTTTTGTAATATTTGTTAGGGGTACTCATATATGTGTTGTCAAATCTAATGGCGTTTTAATGCCAGTAAAAACTCTTAAGTAAGGTAAACTATATTTGCAACTATGTCTTAACTAATTATACATCTTGACACTGCAAACAATATTATTTGCGCAAAGCGACATTAAGACGACCCAAGGTGTTATCGACTGACATTAGCTCCTTAAGTTTTAAGGCCAAAAATTGCTTGTGCAAGTGCTGACGACAAAATTTATAGAATTCAATTTCACGGGTAAAATTTCGACGCACCATATTCTTAATCTCTTCGCGAATCTGTGGTTTCATTGGGTTATCATTATGTTTTTTTTTGTTAAGGCCCGCTGCAAGATTATTGTGTTAAGTAAAGGAACCTTGTACAACGCTGAAATGCTCACTTACAATAGTAAATTTTTGTGGCGCCTTTGAAATAATGCGGTATATAGTTTTCCAATACTGTCAATGTAACGTTGGTATCTTCCCACGTGCCTACGACTGCATACTCTCGTTCCACATGCCGCATGGCTAACTCAAGCGATACTTGTGAATTGAAAGGTCTAAAATTTTATATGGTTTATATTTTGCTACACTAAATCATTCAAGCAGTATTGGAACCATAATTTAGACTCACACGCACTGTCGTTCATTGTGTCCACAGAAGAATAACATCTGCCTTCGATGATCTCCAATACGCTCCAACATAGATCCTTCGATGTACGTGCAAACTTTTTCGTGATTAAGTACGCATTGATCGAATTCTGTATTGACCCACTTTGGATTAGGCATCTCTCGGTTGGATCGTTTTCTTCCAGGCACGAAAATCCATGGCGCACGTATGTAGTAATACCAACTGATCACGCGCTCTACTGGATCACGCACCATATTGATGAGTATTGGTTTTGATTTTTCGTAAAGTTCAAAATCGATGTAGTTCACATGACTCACAAACAGCGTGTTATCGTCAATATTTATAATATTCTTGGCCAAATCTCTTTCATCGTCTTCACCAAGAATTGTGCGTATGCCGCCATTTTGTGGATCTACTTCAACATCATAGTCGTGTATTTTGCCCAACTGACGCACAAGTTCTATCATCTGAATACTGCCCGTTTTAGGCACCCGATTAAAGAAAACCACGTTGATATCAGCATTTCGGGTGTTATTGAAATCATTGGGGTTTAGGTGATATATCTGAGGAACGTAAAAGTTAGAGAGGAAGTTGTTTGTCATACTCATAAATCTGATTCAAGTCACTGCCGCTTTACGTCAATATCATGATTAAGGTCATGAATGGGAAAGGGTAAAGAAACCAAACGATACTTGTACTTTTTATAAAGGACCGTTGCTAATAAAACAAAGTTTTTTTCTATTACTTAACACAAAGGCTAATATGTTCCCAGTCTAATGAATTTTACGAACATTCCAGCGCTTGTCTAACATACCTTCTATACCTTTCTTGAATAACGATTAATGTTTGGCCTCAAAATAGGCATTTGTGTCGGTGGTGCCCCCTCATGTGAGCCAAATCTCTTTCCGGCGGGTATATCTTACAGGTCTGCAAATAGCTAAAAGTCGTTGGGGGCCAAACCTGCGGTATAAGTACTGAAGCAATGCGAGGGTTTGGCCGCTTTCGGCGAGGTACACCGGCTGCTGACCACACAGCTGACTACCGTTTTGTCTTTGCCATATAATGGTGCATATAAGTTTCGTCAATCGTTACGTAACAATGCCAATTTTTTTTTTATTTCACCGTAACAATTGCAAACAGCTCTCGGAATCATCAACTCGTTGTTGTTTTTATTGCACTGTTTAAAAACGCGGCACTTCGAAAACAATTTGTTTATAGATATCTTTCATGCACAAAAAGCCTATACGTTCCTTGGATATATTTAGAGTGTCAGATATCTCATGCAATTTCACTTTACGCTTTGTCAAAATAGTTGTGTGGAAATTTTTGTTATTTCCCCTCAAAAGCACTTCTTTTGGGTGATGGGGCAAATCGGTATTCGTTTGACCACATTTAAATTTAGCAAAGCAGTCAATAATGGGTGATTTTTCTGGTTAGGTTCGACAGTGTTTTTATCTGTTTTGCAAAGAACAAAGCTTGCTACACCACAGTAGTAACTTTCAAAGTAGTCGCAAGTTGTCCAGACATTTTTACAGCTGCCTTTCGAAAGATAGGGCAAAGTAAAAAATTACTAATTCTGATCTGGCGCCTCTTTCGACGATTTGTTAGAAGGTACGCTAGGCAGTGATTTGCTGGCATATAACTTTCGTACTCCTTTCATGCTACTGCTTTCTATTTTAATTTACATTTACAACATATTTCTTATTTACTTACTTAATACTTTACTTAATACACTTATCGTATTGTCATTTAAGGTCTTCAAGAAACGTCGTATATATGTTATATATGTTATAAATGTTAAATTTCTATAACGGCGTATATAAACTGACCGTAGGTCCATACAAAAAAATTTTAACAATGGCATATGCTAATCACACAATTGAGTGTGATAAACTAATAACTCTGAGTGTTGACAACATTATTGTGAATTTTTATATTTATTGTGAATAGGAAGTCTCCTCAACCATATGGTAGTTATAATATATTTTTGTATAACACATCTTACCATCGTTTTCGCCAAAAGTTTGCACGTTATTTGTGGCATTTTTTGTGGTTATTTCAATTAATTTCCTGTTTTCATTTGTTTTCGGCATTTTAAAACTGTTTGTTTACATTTGTGTATAGGACAACAGCTGATATGAACAGTCTACGCTATCAAAAAATACATTGAAAATGTAGCTTGTAACTTTATAACTTTATAACTTTTATATATTTATGATATTTCGTGAAGACCCTTATTGTTTTACAAGGTTAAACATTCGATTTCATATGACAATTTGTTTTATTGACATGGAAACTTATATCCATTTTACCTCCATAAAAATAAGAAAGTCTTTTTAAGCTACTTAGAAGGAATACATATACATACAATACATACGTTACCTTCAGAAAACTTGAAGGACCACAAGAACCATTGAAACCCTTGAATTGATTAAGCCTCATTATTCTTATTTATTGGAACATTTTGTTTAAAGCAACATTGAACGGTTATCACTTTGGATTATATTCGCTATGCGGAAATTGCATCCACAGTAGTAAACGCCATTCCATGGTGTGCGACAGTAGTAACACCAACTGATAACATGCTTCAATGGATCACATACCATGGTTATGCAGATAGGTTTCGTTAACTTAAAATAACGAAATTCCATGTAGATAAAGTGCATGGGTGTCGCCCACGTCAATCAACTTACTGGATATACATTCCTGTGCCTGTTCGCTCTTCAGTATCCGGTAAAAATAGTTACGCTTACGTAGGCAACGTAAGAACTCAGTTAATTGTAGACTGGAGAGCTAAGTTAACAGAATGAGTCGACATATAGTCACTGAGTCAGTGAAATCGCATGGAAATGGAAGTAACATTTTTAGAGTCAAACATGAATGGAGGAATTTAATCGTTAAACCTAAGGGATATCTTAAAATATTATTTTAACTTTACATATATTCTCCCTAATAATCATTATAGTTCTTATCGTAGTACTGCTCTGGCACCATTAGATAATCATCGTCATTAAACGTATTGCCTTGATAAATAGCGGCATACTGCAGATAGAGACGTTGCTTGCAGAACTCATAGAATTCTATTTCATTAGTGAGGTTTCGCCGTAAAATGGCGCGTGTCTCCTCGCTTACGGACTTCTTGACAGCGTTGCGGTTGATGCGTGACAAGAGATCTTTGCCCACTACAAAATGGAGATGGTTATAAAAAAGCAATAGCTTGATTTTACAATATGCCCAAGTTTATCTTACAGTAATAAGTGACCTTCGCATGTCGAAAATAACGCGGTATATAATGTTCGAGTACAACCAGCGTAACGTTTGTATCTTCCCATGTGCCTACAACAGCATAGTCCTCCTCTACAGTACGTTTGGCCTTTTGCATAGCTGTGGCAGAATTGAAAGGCCTAAACAGTTTGCGGCATTATATCATTTGTCTCGTTGAAACCTATAGTATATGTATACAGATCCTGCCTACTTACATACACAGTTGAATGTTGTGGCCACAAAAAAAGAGAGTTTGTCGTCTATGATCGCCCACTGGGTTTTTGATCTGCATTTGTGGAAACTGGCAATATCTGTTGTTAGTGTTCACACATGTGTCCAAATCCATTTCTAGAAATTCATCTGATGGCATTGGTGGTGCTGCATCGCCTAACTTTTTCTTCATATCTGTATAGTACCAGCGTGAGCGTATGTAATAATGCCAACTGATAATCCGTTCGATAGGATCACGCACTAGATTTACGTATATAGGCTTGGGTAAACGGTAGCGTGTAAAATTAATGAAGGCAATATGCTGGCTATAAATGTGCGGCTTGTGCCTAGTTATAAGTTCCGTAACCAGTTCCTTTTGGATTATTGGACCTACGACAACAGTTTCATGAGCTTTGCTCTTATCACGTTCATGTGTAAATCCGTTTATTGTACCCAGACGTGACATTAACTCCATTAAAGTCTGACTACCCACTTTGGGCACGCGATTGAAGAAAACAAAGTCGATCTGTGACTTTTTAGTGTTGTTCAAGAGGTTTGCGTCCAAACCATTTCCCATTGAGTCATCAACAAAAAATGGCATTTCTTTTTCTTCTTTCCACTCTTCCTTTTTTTCCTTCTGCTCCACGTCTTCCTCTATGCTCCCTCTGGGTGTTTCTACTTGCATATTTCGGCCTTGTGATTGTACGTGGAACACTGTATAATCATCCTCATGATGGTCGTGATGTACTTGAGGGTGTTCATGGCGATGATGTGTGTGAAGTAAATGCAAGTCTCTATACTCTTGGGAGTTATCGCGTTTGCTGGGATTCATAAGGGAATTTTCCTCCTTCTGAAGATAATTATGATGATTATAAGGAACGCGCTATGTGGATTGGAGTGAAGTAAAGTGTTTGGAAGCATTTTTAAATCCCCAAGTCAAATATCTTGCTGTTATTACCTCAACCACTGAGAGTGTAGGTACATAATGTCACCGTTTCGAAGTTGACGAAGGATGCGAAGGCATACGAGTGCATGAGTTTGCCTTTTAGGCGGTATTATTAAAATTTAAAATAGTATTTTAATTGGTTTAATATTTAATTGAATGATCGATTGAGAGTACCCACCAAAGAATGTGGAAAAATTTGAAATTTGGCTAAGATAGGCGATAATTTATTTCCTACAAGATTTGAGATTCCATACCTAATTCCTTATCTTTGGCTTCATAAAACTTATATAAACTATATGGACATACGTTATGGAATACGAGTCACATGGCCTGCCGATGAATTCCATTCGGATTGCCTGTGTCCAAGAGATTCTTCGAATTGGAGTGAGTTTCACGGGCGTTGGCCAAATAACAAATGATGAAAGATCATGATCAAAGATCTACAAACTGTGTAGTCCAGGGTTCCAGCCGCAACGTACTGAGTCTCGATAATGCGTTTGGTGTGCTGGTTGGCCTTCTACGAGTTGGGGCCCTAAAGAGAAATGCAGGGATGGACTTTTGCTATACGCTTTTCCGACTAGGTGTAAGGCAATGGGGGTAGACTACTTCTTATCAACTTAGCTACTTACATCCAAACATATATGTTGTGTCATTGTCTAGCTTTGCGCAATAATGTTCAGACGTATCGTTTGATTTTCTTTCAATATATTTTTTTAAATTTGAAGCTACATATATAAATCTGAGGAAATTTTACTTACAAAAATTCAAGAAACAGACAGGGATTTTATTGTTAGCTTATAACAGAGTAAGCACAGTAAACCATAGTCCAAAGTTTCGTTTAATTGTGAGAAAAGCAGCGGTAGAGTGTGAATGCGAGAAGTAGGTATTGTTACATTTTTATATGTGTATATCTATATGCATTATTGAAAATACGTATGTTTAGTATAATGTTTGTATAGAGATGTGTAGGTGTTTATATAAATACAGTGAAATTGCACATTACGGACAGCCCCATAACCGGACAGCTCCCATAGCCGCAAAAAATTCGTTGATACAACCTTCTCATAAATGTTTCCATATAAAAACTATTCCTCTAGCCGGACGCTGCAATAACTGGACGCAGACTCTACATTTCATAAAATTATTAACAAAAAAATTATTATAAATAGTCAGAATTAGTAAAAAGTACAAACAAGAACGTTTGTGGTTCTGCTTTTTACAAATCATTATTGGTATTTGCATTGATTTCAACGAAATTGCTGATATCCCTATTAACATAATGAATACATTTCAATCAGTTCATTATGCTTAATGGAAGTTATAAACGTGTTCGGAAAACAAAAATTGACTGTGCGTGAAGATAAGAAGAGGTAAGGTTTTATGTCTTCTAAAAAATGCACTTTTACCAAGTTTTGGTTCCGAAAGTTCAATATGGCAAATCAGAAGCCGCAGAAATTAAGAAGAATAAAGAATCAATGTGTTCTATATACCATACTAGAGAGAATGTTCATCAAAAGAGGAGTTTGGTGAAGAAGGTTGCTCTGGCATAGACAAAATGGCATTTGATTGGTTTATTAGTACAGAAATCAAAGTATTACTATTTTTATTACCTCTGGCAATCTACGCACAAATTAAGAAGGGTTCGCTTTAACGAATTTCTAAAAATTGATGAAAGTGCCTTAACTGAAGATATACACCTTGCAATAAAATTATTAAAACCAAGAGATACTGCGGAGATGAGTACATCTCAAGATGAAGCAAATGAAGAAATTGGGACCCTATTACTTCGTATGATGAGGTATCGAAACAAGTTGCGCTTCTATAGCATTTATATATACATGGCTTTATAGCTTCTCACCACACGTAGGGACTCATTTGGAAACTCAACATTGGAAGTTAAAGCAAGTATAAGCATTCCACTATAACTAAATTTTTTTAATCCAAGTACGCTGGATTTTCAAGTGTATATATTATATTATTATTCTCTAATGTTCATAAATTTGTACAACTTATTAAATAACTGACACTTCCTGTCCATTTGGGTGACTCCAACAATGCCTTTGAGACACATTTTTTGTTCCTCCCCCATAACCGGATAACTCCTATAACTGGACCAAACACTGCAATGGTCCGGCTATGAGGAATTTTACTGTATTTAAGTAAATTGAGGTACAATTTTTCACAATGAAAACCCAATAAATGAGAGAGATTCAGACTTATTTCAGTCGACTGAGTCACAGTAAGAGAATGCAAAAATAAAGGCTTATGATACCGATAAATATGCTTTTACATATCAATCACCATGGCACTTACTACATGGTAGGATGTGAAAATATATTTATTGTGAGCTACCCAGACAAATAAGTTTATGGTTTTTGAGTATGGATGTTTTTGGTAATACCATGGTTAGAATAGTGCTTAGACACTTACCTGGCCAGTGCTCTTCAAATATTGATAGGTGCCATGTAGCGTATTACTGTCTTCATGTTCTGAAATGGAGGGTGAAGAAAATCTGTTACACGTGGCTTAAAACAGTGCTTCCTCTAAAGACGTGTACATATATCTTTACAGTACAGTACAGATTTTAATTGGACAAATTTAAAATTTCTTATTTTTACCAGAGTTGCCATTGAACTCATTCAGCAATGTAGGCAGGTCTCCACACCCCTCCAATGTTTTTTAACTTTAGTATCAACCTTCACTGAGCTAGCCTCAGAGTTTGATGCTGGGTCAAACATGTTTTTGGAGTACTCATTCGACTTGACTCCAACGACGAATGCAGTACAACTGCCGCCATTATCCCCTCATAATCTTGCGCCTACCACAGCGCCACTTATTTCTTTTTCGTCTCCCCAACCCCCTTCTTCTGATTCCCCTCCAACTTGTTCTACTTCTTCCCAACTTTTACCCACTTACTCTTATGTACTTTATTCTACTTCTACCCAACCGCCCCATCCTACTCCAATTCCTTTAGCTCCTTCAACCATTATGCCCTCTACTATTTCTTCATCTGTCGCTTTGAACTTTCCATCCACTACTTGTTCGTCTTCCTCGATTCCTTGTCCTACTTCTGTGATTTCAGCTTCAACTTCTCCAACTTGTTCTTCTTCTTCCCAACCTTTACCCAGTCACTCTTCTGTACTTTCTTCCATATCCACCCCATCGTCCCATCCCGCTCAAATTCCGGTAGCTCCATCAACCACTATCCCATCTACTACTTCTTCATCTATCGCCTTTAACCTTCCCTCCACTACTTGTTCGACTTCCTCTATTCCATGTCTTACTACTATGACTTCAGCTTCAACTTCTCCAACTTGTTCCCCTTCTTCCCATACTTTACCCACTTATTCTACTGTACTTTCTTCAATATCTAACCAATCATCCCATCCCGCTCCAATTCCAGTAGCTCCTTCTACCAATATCCCCACTACTACCACTTCATCTGTCGCTTTCAACTTTCCCACCACTAATTGTTCACCTTGCTCTACTCCCTGTCCTACTACTGTAACTTCTGCTTCATCTTCTACTAAAGTCTCTAACTCCTCCCGTACCTTGTCTCCCCCTAAGAGTTCTTCACAGTCCAATACTGCCTCTACTCCAGTGCCATGTATTTTGAAGGTGCTGGATCCTCGTAAACATGTTTTTGTTTCCAGGTTGGATAAGGAGACAACCTGTAAGGACGTTGCACGTTATATTTCATCAAAATCATGCAACCTTTCAAATATTAATATTCACAAATTTAATTTTGCTAGCCCTAGAGAAGGCTCTTCTTTCAAATTTTCAGTTTCCATGGAAGTATTTTCTGTCATTTGTGACCCTACATTCTGGCCTGCCCATATGGTGGTCCACGAGTTCATTCCTAGAAAAAAATCTAGGGATTTGCAGGTTACCTTACCAGTCACTACTTCAGCTTCATCCTCTTCTTCTTCAAAATCTCCAAAAAACTAAGTCTACATTTTCAAAATGTTAGAGGGCTAAATTCTAAACTTTCTTCGTTTTATCTTAGAAGTTTTTCTTTCAGTTCTGACATTATCGTTTTCGTTGAGACTTGGCTTCGCCCTGATGTTCTCAACTCTGAAATTTTCAATAACTCTTACTCTACGTTTCGTAAAGATCGTTATGGCCGCGTAGGTGGAGGAGTCTTAATCTCTGTTCTTTCATCTTTTTCGTCAGAACTGGTCTCTCTTGACGATACTGAAAACATTGAATTTATCTGCGTCAAAATTTCATTCTCTAATCATAACATTTTTATTACTTGTTCATATATTCCTCCTTCATCTTCTAACTCAGTCTACTTGGATCAAGCGAAGGCTATCCAGAATGTATTAAAGCTCATTAAAGACGCTGATATTTTGCTTGTTTTGGGTGATTTTAATCTTCCCTCTATTAATTGGATTCCTTTTAGTGACTCCAATATCGTTCTTCCTTCTGTTGGCAGCGAGTTCGTTGATTTATTGCTGGATCTCTCTCTCCAGCAAATAAACCACATTTCCAACATCAAACATCGTATGCTAGACCTAGTGTTTACTAACTGCCAAGAAAATACCTCACTGTCGAGATCCTCTCCATTGTCAATTCCAGAAGATACCTATCACCCCACTCTTGAGGTGACACTAACTCTTAACCAACTTCTGTCTGCATCTGACTCAACTTGTGCTAAGCCAAGACAAGTTTTTAATTTTAAACATGCTAATTTCAATCATCTCAACTCATTGCTTGCTTCCACGGATTGGTCAATATTAAGTTCTTCTTCTGATATTGATACTGCCGTGCGGTTTTTCAACACGACTATGCTGGATTATATCAATAAATGTGTGCCTAAAGTACATGTTACCGATGATTCTAAGCGTCCGCCTTGGTTTTGTATAAATTTGGTCCGTCTAAAAAATATTAGAAATCGGTTATTTAAAAAATTTAAACGCTCTTGTTCCGCAACTGATTATGCGAGTTATGCAGCGGCTCGTAGTAAATTCAACATTTTTAATCAATCTCGCTATAGTAGATATTTGTGCAAAGTAAAAGTAAATATTAAACGAGATCCCAAAAATTTTTTTAAATTCATCAAAATCAAAAACAAATCAGAGTTATTTCCATCTAGTATGGAGTTTGATGGAGTTGCAAGTAGCTCTGATGATGGGATTGCGAACCTTTTTGCTAAATTTTTCCAGGGCATCTACTCTAATAGTGCCTGTGTAAATAGTTCTCCTTACCCTTACAAAATTGATGAATTTAATCACTTCAATATGCCGTTTATTGACGGCAGTATTATTTTACGATATCTAAAATTGGTTAAACCTTCTTTTTCTCCTGGTCCGGATAATATTCCTAGTTGTATCTTAAAAAGCTGTGCTGACAACTTATATATTCCCCTTTATACCTTATTTAATTTATCCCTTATTACTTCATCTATGCCAAGTGGTTGGAAAGAATCCTATATATTTCCCTTATTCAAAAAGGGTAGTAAGTCAGATATATCGAACTACAGAGGTATTGTCAAGCTGTGTGCAATTCCTAAGTTGTTTGAGCAGATTATCACTGATCAATTACAGTGTTATATTCGCCCATTGTTGAGTATGTCTCAGCATGGTTTTGTAAAGAACCGTTCAACGGTAACCAATCTGTTGGAATTTACCTCTATTGTCAATCACAACTTTTCGGTAGGTAGCCAAACTGATGTTATCTACACCGACTTCAGTAAAGCTTTCGATACTGTATCGCATGAGTTGCTCATAACCAAACTCAAAGCTTTTGGTTTCCCTTCTCCATTGATCCGATGGCTGGCATCTTACCTAGATCATCGCACTCAAAGGGTACTTTTTAAGTCTTCAATATCTAAGTCTTTAAATGTAACATCAGGTGTTCCCCAAGGCAGTCATTTGGGGCCTTTGCTTTTCAACATATTTATTAATGATCTACCTACCGTCATCAAACACTCTCAGATTTTAATGTACGCAGATGATGTAAAACTATGTTTCCGCCTTAATAACCCTTCTCACGGGATTTTCCTTCAGAGTGACATTGACTCTTCATCTCGTTGGTGTTCCAAAAACTATTTAATCCTCAATACTAATAAATGCAAAGTTATGTCCTTTTCTCGCGGAGCCCTTATTTCAAATTCTTATTACATTGACTCAAATAGTTTAGATCGTATTTCCCAGTTTAACGACCTTGGTATTTTGATGGACTCGAAGTTGCATTTCGGTACCCACATTTCCACTTCGGTCTCTAAAGCTAGAGGTATCCTTGGCTATATTAAACGCTGGTCTAAGGAATTTGATGATCCGTATACTACCAAAGTACTATACACTTCACTAGTAAGACCTATTCTGGAGTATGCGTCTTGTGTCAGGGATCCTCAATATCAGATGTATATTGATCGTATTGAGTCAGTGCAAAAGCAATTTCTACTTTTTGCTCTCAAAAACTTGCACTGGGACCTAATGCTTGCCTACCATCTTATCGGTGTCGTCTCAAATTGATCAACCTCCCTACCTTGTCTAGTCGTAGAACGGTCATTGGTGTAACTTTTATGTATAACCTCATTTATGGTAGTATTAACTCACCTTTCTTACTTAGAATGATTAACTTTAGTGTACCAGCACGTCCAACTAGAAACTATTCTCCTATTATTCTTCCCTTTTGTAGAGCTTCTTATTTGCAACATGATCCATTCTATGTCTTATGCAAATCTTTTAATACCCACTTTGCGTGTGCTGCTCCTCCCACCTCTTCTTATGTTATAAAAACTAAATTGTTGGCATCATTGAATTAATGCATAACTTATTTTCTATACTGTTAACCTAAATTTTTCCTCCTTGTTTAAATAGTCTATGTTATTGTAGGTATTGAATTCTAAATTTAATATTAGCTTTAGTTTAATCTTGCATGCTGATTATTTTAATGGCTGATGATATTTTTATCTGTAGCCAAATATTTAGTACGTAGACATTAGCTTTGGTATCGCATGATCACCAAAGATATTAGCAATTAAGACCAGCTGAGCCCAGTCTATGTGACTGGGTGAATTTTGATGCCACCTGGGCCTGCCCCATGTGAGATCAGTGTGTGGTCATTGCGTACCTACTAAGTCGATGTAAAAAAAAAAAAAAAAAACCTTGGCTTATGGCCCTCCGTTCCCGCACTATCAGGTTGTAGATCGACTTTCCTGGAAATTGATTCACTTCTTTAGGTGGCTGATGTTACACCTATATACTTTACCATCACCCAGAACAATCACCTCATTCCATTTCCGTTCGACCACTTCCAATTCTTCGGTTCCAAAAGTCGGTGTCAACTCATTCGGAAAAACTAAATTTTGCAGCAGTACTCTATCTCCAACTTTTAAATCAATGTGTTTCGCTCCACGTTTTTTATCCGCCTTCCGTCTACCTTTTTCTCTTTGACACAAGAACAGATGGTATCTTGACTCGGATCACGCGGTTTAATAACAAGGAGCTTGTTGTGCCGTGAGGCGTGACGTTGTACATCAGTAGGAATTTCCAAACTCTTTTTTATATTCCCTTCCATTACCATGTGCAATTCGTAGACACTTAATGATTGACCGGTTCATGTTTTTTAGTATGGCGGGGATGTTATAATTTGATTATTCTTGTCTGCAAAGTAGCTTTTGAATTCGTCACTAACAAACATTATCTGTAGTAATTGACTTTGGATAGAAAAATATCGCAAATACCTCAATTTAGGAATTCAATTATAGTAGCCTGAAGTAGTAGTCTATGACAACAAATATAAAATCATGCTTCGGTAAAGGCCCCAACAAGTCCATTGCTAGGCAGAGCCATGGTCCCTCTGGTAATCCGTGTCGCCTCAAGGGAGCCGGGTGCGACGGTCTTGACACCAACAAGCAATCACTACTATTTGTAACATACTTCTCTACATACCGATCGACCAAAGGCCACCATACCTTTGATCGCACTTGCCGCTTCACCGCCGACTCACCTTTATACCTTCGTGTGCCAACGCTAAAACAGTTTTTCTAACCGAAACAGGTATAACGAGTTTAGTTCCCCGGAGTAGGATGTTGCCGAGAGTAGACAATTCAAATCGGAACGGAAAAAACCTGCTCGATGAATTTGAGTCCCACGAAATGTTTTTTACATTATCCATCACATACATTAGTTCTAGATCTGAACGGTTATTCTCTACGACTTCCAGAATTGACAACACTCCACTCTCGAACATACATTCCTTTGCGATTGTTTATCAAAAGACACACAATTTTTAATTTGACATAGTCTAGACAATTAATCGGCTGTTATATTTATCCGCTTGATAGATGAATTTAAATTTTAATGATTGGAGGCATAAAACCAATCACTCAATGCGAGCTGGTGGTTTTGACGTAGGCTTGAAAATCGTTTCCTAAGGCTTGTGAACTTCAGGTGAACTTCACGCCTTTCTTGGTCAATTTCCTGAGAGGTTCCGTCAAATCAGGTAGATCTGTTATGAATTACCCAAGATACTTTACCAATCCCAAGAAACTCCTTAACTACTCCTCATTACCGGTTCGCTTATGTTTCGTGCCCTTTTTCCTACACTTCAGAGCGAAATAGCCAATACAACCACACTTGCTGCGTCTCGCATTTTTAGCGGGACAAGTGGTACTGTTGCTGACATGTCCTGATCAGCAACTTCTATCGCATTTAATATCCCGGTTATTACTTTCAACTCTGTTGATATCAAAAATGTACTCGGCAGTTTCATTGTTTCGAACTGGTTGTTTCCTTGTTCATAAGCATGGCATATCTCAATAGCTTCAGTGAGTGAGTACTCTTTTTTCCAAAAGTCGTCTGTTCAACTCATCTGGAGCCCAGGTATCGATAAGTTTATCTTTCAAGTTAATATTCAATTTTTCCTCTTACGCTCTCCCGAACTGGCATTTTTCCGCTTGGTTCCGAAGTCTTATCAAAAATTTATTCAACCCTTCACACGGGTTTTAATGAGGGACATAAATGTATTACAAAAGTATTCCTTTCCGGCGAGAAATATTCATTGAGCTTCCCGACCAAAACTTCGTACACTTCTACAGCCCCAACTTTTCGGGATCCACTGGTGCTCCGGGAATACTGTATGCTACCTCCTGGAGTTGCGTTCCACCCAAATACAGCAACTTTTTTCTCTCTTTCTTTGCTTCACTAAATATCTTATGCATTCACGAATGCACGAAGCCATCAAAATATTACACCGTCGTAAGTTCATTGGATCCAACCATTTTGTAACAGTTATCAGATGTCGTCGCGAAGCTATCTGATACAGGTGAAGGACATCGGAAGTTACACGAATAGTTTTTGATATGGCCGTGTTAAAGATAACTGTTTGAGTTCTAGAATTTAGATAATAGGTAATCAAACTGACTAAATTGGTGGAATACCAAACGTATCGAATCAATATATTTAAAATTGGAAGTATGTTTGTTTGTTTGTTTTTTTTTGTTTTGGCGTGGTCGACCGACTTTTGGTAAACCAGTTTTTATTTAGCAATACCTTCGCAATCTGAAATATCCGACTTACTGCCTTTTTTATGCAGAGAAATTATATACGATTTCCTTCAAATAATAGGTGGAACAGAGGTACACAAATATGAGTCTGACAACTTGCAGAGTGGTCTATGTAAAGCGTCAGCACCGAGCATTAAAATACAATTGGGAATGCTATCAGGACTAGGTGAATAGGTTGATTTAGAAGATTTTAGATATTGTGTGTAAGTTTGACCACTGGCATATTGAATTGATGGAATGGATTTTGACACCACAAAGATCTAGATTCCTTCGAAACCTATGTTGTTTACAGTTAGAAAAAAGAAATATACACGATGAGAGAGTATTCCTATTCGGTAATTTATTCATTCTGGTGAACTTTGACCGACAACTTCCGTATCTTTGCTCATTTACTTTTATAGATAAATCAGTCAAGCGTTTTATTATATAACTAAGTTTTTCCTTTAAGTGAACTTAAAATTATGCACAGAAAATAAGAAGTTTTGTGAACAATTTTACTAAGTCGTTGTGAGTTTGATTTACTACTTACTAGCAGAGTCACGTCCACTTATATGATTTCCAATCAGTCCAAGAGCTGAAAATTCTGAGGGTTGCAGTTTCATTTCCATCTCCTTCAGGCGACTATTTAATTTACTTGTGTGCATGTACAGAAAGAAGGTGCATGATATAGCAATTAGGGCGATCAGTTCAACGGATCTGCAATGAGATTAGATAAGAATGGAAGGCCATTAATACAGGTACCGTAATGGTTATGTTGAATTTTAAAATTAAATAATTTAGAAATAAAACATGTTCTTGATTTTTATTTATTTTTTTTTACTCAGAAAGAAAACTAACTATTATTATTTGCGAAGCGCAAAAGCGAAAAAGCAAGTATTTACTGTAAGAAATGCTGAAAGGAATTCAAAGATAATTAAACGCAGGTTGAGTCAATCTGCGTAGAAGAACAAAACAGAGATGCTCGTATTAATATATATATATTAATATATTTATGGAAACATTCATCATAACAAAACCTTCTTTGGCAAGATATTCAAGTTAGCGGTAGATTCAAGATTTCAACACGTCTACTTGAACACCCTGTATCCCCCGGCAGGTAGAACGCCTTTACCGGTACTGCAGTTGCCTGAACTTAGTAGCACAGTCACTTACTGGCTAGATTTTGATCGTTGTTCCAGCTCATTATTGACAAGGTGTTAACTTGGAGTAACGTCGAGAAGTTGCATCATTTGACTAGACCCGCTCTGGATGGAATTCGGTCTCTGGAAATTTATCATGAAAATTATAGGTAGTAACATTGGTCAAGCACTCCTTCGATAGGAAAAGTGTTTAATTTCAGGCGAATTATAGTCAGTTTTTGGAATGAAAACTATGGGTGAGAACTCAACTGCTGATTTGCAAGACATCAATTAACTCTTGATTAACAAGAGTAGCCCACATATTCAACCGTTAAGCACTATTGCGCCTAAAGAGGAAATGCTAGACGGACTTGTCACTCATTTGATTATCAAGAAGACAGATAGCGGGACGAAGGCAAAGTGGGAGAAGGAAATACTAGTACATGGCGTACCATCACGGGAGTCAATGACAACTTTCTTCGAAAGTATATTCCGGATTTTGGAGAAACAGGAATTGGCCTTGGAAGGATGTAGGCCAGGCAACCAGGAGAATGCTAAAAAATATCAACTAGAAAATCGTTCGTAGCTATTAAGCGTTGAGTATTTTGGGGAAAGGTCACCACCTCCACGTCACGCCCTTCGCAATTTCTGGTGCCGATTCATTTGATCACGATTATGATTATGCTCTGCACAAGATAGTAAAACTATTTTGGTAAGTTCTGAGTCATACTCAGAGTATTAAGCGATCGAAGAACGATCTACATTGTGCGGTTGACAATTAAGATCGATTTAGAACATCCCAATCTCGATCAATAAATCGGAGAAGTCATTGGGGAAAAGATTCGTTAGTGAGCCTAAATTGAAGTAATAATATTCGGTAATCGACCTTAAACCGATGACGCTTTTTAGGTCAGTTCTACCTGGAATAGTAATGGGTTATTTTGTTTTGAAAGCTGACAAAACCCTATCTAATTTGATACTTGTCTCAACAGTTCCAAAGTCTACTAGTTACTCCTTCAAAGGTACCATCTATTGGTTGTACTAGGTGGTGAGTACCTGCAGGTAAATGGATTTTGTGATGTTAATATTAAGGTTTATGAAAAGTGTGTTTGTGTGCGCGCAAAGAGGGGCGATTGTGTGGAGGTCAATTTAATGTGCTCAAAGTCGCGAGTAGACCGTTGCAGACACTCACCGTGGCTAAGTATTACCAGTATCCAGGAAATTCCGTACAGCATGTCTTGGAGACATGTATTACATGTAATAATAATAGTAATATATTTTAGTAGAGCATGGCTTAGCCGTTCGCCTGTCTTAAAGTATATACACATATAATATAACAAATGCAAAACGTGTTTGTCAAGGAGATATAAAGATATGACATGAAAAATTAACATAACAAAAACTACAAACAAAAAATAAATAAATAAAATAAAGGAAAAAAACATTTAATGAATTACAAAGATAACAAATTAAATTCTCTATGTACGTTAGAAAAACTCTTGTAAAATTCTGTCCTTGTACGATAGAGCGCTCCTTAAGAAGTCTCCGAGCACCGCCAATCTTCTCCGTTCAAAATGGCGGTATATTATTCGCTGGGTAGCGTTGGCTTTGCCCATAATTACATCCTTAGCTCCCTCAGGATGGGGCAAATCGCAATAAAATGACGGATGTCTTCGGGTTCTCGCATGTTACACAACTCGCAATGTGTGTTTTGGCTTTGCCGATATGGTTGATCATTAAGTCTTAGAACTTCCACCCTGGCTTTAAATATAAGTGATATAATGTATGTGTCAATTGTGTGGCGAAAGTAATTTCGATCCCAAAGGTCATATTCAAGCAGTTCCTACGATCTTCTTGTTTGACTTTGTCGTGCTGATCTAACAAAATGATCCCGATTTGCGTTTTCGATTTTAGTAAGAGGACCTGCTGCGCTGCTGTGTGGGCCACGTGCCTGAGCCATCGATAATAAGTTGCGTGTTATGTTCTCTTGCTATTCGCTCCCAATGCTCAAAGCAATGTGGCTTCTTCATGAGGAAATATTTCGCTACAATTTTAGGGGCTCGGTGATCCGGTAACGCTAGCACTTTGGTGATATATTGCAAATTTAAATTCAGCGTGTACACGAGTAAAGTCGGTAGTCCCGTCTCTAAATGGATAGAATAGTTTGGTGTGTTGTTGGATAGATGGAAAATTATTTTTAAGAAAAGCCTTTGATATTTCTCTTGATCCTCATACAGTGAACAGCCCAAACTTGGGCACCATAGCAAATAATTGCACGCACGGTCGCCTAAAACATTTGGTATTTCGTACTGGCCGCCACTCTTCTCTTACCAAGGAACGCTTTCCATGAGCTGTTTAAAGTGCAAAGTTGCAAGTGTTTAGCGAATCGCATATCTGAGGTGATAGATAGAGATATCTGAGAGATAGATAGACTCCTAGATATTTGTAGCTCTTTACTACTTCTAGATTTTTACCTTTTAAGATCGACCTCTCCTTCGCTGCATATCAGCCTCTGCCAGCTCCCACAACCATAACTTTTGATTTTTCAGTGTTTATTTTTAAGCTCCACGTTTTGCAATACCTGTGTGTTCAATTGATCTTTTTCTGCAGCATTTCCGTATTCTCACTAAGAATTTAACTCCTCCTGGTAGCATTGTTGATATGTCGTCAATGAACAAGGCGAATAGCAGGGGGCTGAGTAGGCAGCTCTGTTTGACTCCTCGGTTTATCTCGAACCAGTCTGCTTCCATCCCATACGGCTGTAGCATTGTTCGAGTATAGACGGCGCAATGTGTTTAATATTTTATTGGATAGCCCGATATTACTGGGCTTAAACATGAGACACCTTCTGTCCATTGTATCAAACGCTGCTTTAAAATCTATAAAAAACATGTACGTTTTCCTTCCCCGGATCAGATAGTCTTTCACTATTGACGTGAGTACAAAAATACTGCCTACCGTTGAATAGCCATTTCTAAAGCCTGATTGGTTCTCGCTTAGCAGCCGATTTGCATTTACAAAGTCTGTAATGCGCCTTAACAGTGCAACTGTAAATACTTTCATTGTGGAGTTCAGAAATGAGATGCCTCTGTAGTTCGCGACTTCATTCGGGTCGCCCATTTATAAATGGGATATATAATATTTTTTGGAAGCTATTCGGCACGATCCCTCTGTTGAATATATTGTTGAAAACTTTCCTTAAGTAGCGGAGATGCGTTTATAACAAATTCTGCTGGCACCCGGTCTACACATGGTGCTTTGTAACGCTTGCATCGGCAATTTTAATGTCAGCGGGTGTGAAGCTGCAGTCGAACTCCTCGACTATAGTCAAAGGCATAGCAAAACTAATCTACAATTCTGGGTTAGTTCCCGTATTAACTGTCTTTTAGTTGAAAGCACTTCATTCAACCACGGCACCTTTCGTCGGTTATGCGTGATGTGTTTTGCGTTGCTCTGCTTAAAAGACTCTATGAGCACCTGATTGACTTGTTCAGCTGCTTTGTCTAGCTCGTGTAAAGAGCTGTTATTGTGAACAAGAGTGCTGGTTTTAACGCTCATTAATCTCCGATAAAGGTTCCAGTCCAACTTCCTCGGCGGATAGGTTGGAGACCGAAGTTGTGAGCTATCGGAGATATCGAATCGGATGTTCATATGATCGGACAGCGAAGCTTGCTCAAGGACGTGCCAGGCCCATATGGACTAGCTTATGGCCATGCTGGCAAGAATGAGTTCAAGTACCTCCTGCTTAAAAGCGATGACAAAGGTTGGTTTGCACCCCCTGTTTGCTCTATCTAAATCTACGCTCATAATATAGTTAAGTAGGTACTCACCCCTTATGTTATATTTTTTTTTTTTACAATAGACTTAGCTGGTCTGATGTAACGACACACTGATCTCACTTATTGCGGTGTCAAGTGGTATCAAAATTCACCCAATTATATAGAATACTGGGCTCATCTGGTCTTATTTAAAGTTTTTTTGAATAGCATGTAACATCAAACCTAATGCCTACGTTCTACATAGCTACAGACAAAACATCAGCAGCCATTTACAAATGAAAATAGAAATATAGAAAATTGAACAAAAAACAATATTTTAAAATTAGTTTAACGTCTCTAATAGTTTACTTTTTAAGATATTGATAAATGTCAGAAGATTTACATAAGACATGGAAGGGATCATTCTATAAGTAAGAAGTTCTACACAAGGTGAGGCTAATATGTATGTAATGTCTATTAAATCGATAAGGTACATTGAAATTAACTAAACTCAGTAAGAAAGGAAAGTTAATATACTATAGATAAGATTACGCATGAAGGTTACGCCCAAGAATGCTCTACGACTACATAAAGTAGGAAATTTTATTCATTTCAAACGACTCCGATATGAGGAAAGGCACACGTTAGGTTCCCAGCAAAAAATTTTTAGAGCAAAGAGTACAAACTGTTTTTGAACAGACTCAATACAACCAATATGCCTTTGATGTTGAGGATTCCAAACATAAGATCCATAATCAACATTAGGTCTAACAAATGAGTTGTACAGCACTTTGGTTGTATGAAGATCGTTAATTTCCATAGACCAGCGTTTAATATAGTCAAGCACACCTATGGCCTTAGAGACTGAAGAGGAAATGTAAGTGCCGAAAGGCAACTTGGAGTCAAAGGAAATTCCAAGCTCAATAAATTAAGAAACGTCTTCCAACCTATTCCCATTGAATAGTGAGTTTGAACTTAAAGCTAAACGGAAATATGACATAGCTTTACATTTATTAGAGTTAAGTAGTGAAACACCAAATAGATAAAGAGTCTAAATCACTCTAAAGAAGGAAGCGCTGAGAGGGGCCCTTGGACATGAATATAGTTTAACGTCATCTGCATACACTAAAATATGTGAGTGTTTGATAAGAGTAGGTAAGTCGTTGATGAATATATTGAAACTTAGAGGTCCAAGATGACTGCCTTGAGGGACCCCAGATGTTACAATAATAGATTTTGATATAGAAGACTTGAAAAATACCCCTTGAGTTCGGCAATCAAAATAATATGAAAGCCATCGAACTAAGGGAAGAGGAAGGCCAAACGCTTTAAGTTTGGTTAAGAGTAAACTAAATTTTATAGGGTTAGAGCAAACCATTTCTACAGGTGCTAGTAATGTACGTCATTTGGAAAAATTTTGGGACTAGGTTCTCCTCTTCAGAGGTACTCGCACCTCTCATGAATTCGATACAAGTTAGAAATGACTGACTTTTTTTAGTATTGATGAATTTAAAGAATTGTTCAGGATTTTGGTTAATATTGAATTTTAGTTTGCAAAGACAATTATAGTAAGAAAATTTGTTTGTCTGATTGAATTTTTAACGAGATGCTCAATAATCCGAATAATCAACTAGAGAACCAGACCTTTTAAATTTTTTTAATTATGCGATATCTGGCGTTTTTAGTTGACACAAATCTCTGGATAACCAAGGCGAATTGTTAGAAATATTAATTTTAAACACACATTTTTCAATATATTTCAGCATAATTGTGCTGAAAAACAGAATAACTGCATCAATATGCGAAAAAAAAAACTTAACACTGACCAATCAGTGGAAGCAATCTGGGAACCAAGACCGTATAGACCGTAAGGTATATTAGAAGCAGAGAAAGCCTTACAATCACCTAAAGAGTGGGTTGATAGGCATCTTCAGGAATTGACAATGGAGAGGATCTCACAAGTAAACAATTTTCATGGCAATTAGTAAACACAAGGTCAAGAGTGCGATCAATGCTGTTGAAATGTAGTTTATTTGCTGGATAGATAGATCCAGCAATAAATCAAGAAAGTCGCTACAAATGTATGGAAATACAATATTGGAGTCGTTAGAAGTAATCCAGTCAATAGTGGGAAGATTTAAATTCACTACAACAAGCAAGATGTCATTTACACAATTTGATATTCTACGAATAGCGTTCGCATACGATGTATATATAAAGTCAGATGACGAAGGAGAGATATAAGAACAGGTTATAAATATAATGTAACTATTTAACGATATCTTTACACAAATGGAATCTAAGTCTTCGGTATCATCAAGAGATCTTGAAAAATACGAAGAAAGAACAGGTATAGGACACCACAACCTCTACGGCTGACACGATCTTTCCGAAATCTGGAAATAAAAACATGTTTCCAAGACTCCAATACCTTTAATTACTGCGAAGAATTCTTAGAAGGAGAGGAATCAGAAGATGAATTAGCGGATACCCAATCCTGAAAATGAAGCTATAGTTTCAGTAGACGAAATAGTATTAGAGGAAGACAGCCTATTAGTAAAGATTTAGTTAGCATTAACAGAGGGCAGAGAAGAAGGAGGAATATGGGTAAAAAGCGGAAATGAAGTGGGAGCGGGATGCGGAGGTTGGGCAGGTATATAAACAAGTACAAAAAGGAAAGTGGTTACAGATTGCGAAGGAGTAGTAAGAGTACTTGGGGAATGAGCAATAGGTTGGTGAGTGAGTAATGAAACAAGTGGCGCTGTAATAGGCACAAGATTGTGAGGAGTAGGTGGCGGTTGTTGCATTGGATTCGGTTGAATAGGAATGTCGAAAGTATATTCGATGAAATTCGATTTTAGCTGCGGCATCAAATTCAAAAGAGAGCTCTTTCGTTTCTTTCGTAAACGAATTGAAGACGAGATTAAACGAGATCAGAAAAAATTCTATAATTTTGTTAATTCTAACCGCAGGATAGAGTCATTCCCAGGCTATATGAAATTTAATGGTGTTGAACGTTGTAATGATGCAGAAATTGAGAATCTTTTTGCTAATTTCTTTCAGAGCACATATTAAAACTTGAATAGCAACATCAATAAACCTCATCCTTTCTATCTCCCTATTTTCAATCAATTCAATATGCCAGTTATCAAACCTAACTCAGTATTACAATGTTTACTTAAATATTAGAATATTTAAGATCTTCTTAATTAACATTTTCCCAGTTGTAATTTAAAGCTTTGCGCTGGCTTAGTCAGTTGGATTACGTCTTATCTAACTTCTAGAACTAAAACAGTTATCTTCAACACGGCCATATCCAATTCCATTCATGTAACTTCCGGTGTCCCCCAGGGTAGCCACCTAGATCCATTATTATTTAATATCTTTATAAAGGATATGTCGGCTGCAATAAAACATTCTCACGTTCTCTCATCACCCATCCAATTAATGTTTCTTCAAGATTATATAGACTCCTTATATCAATGGTGTTCCATTAACTACAGTTCACGAAATAACTATGTTGTGTTTATGATTGTCAATTAGATTATTGATGGGTTCGTATAATAGGTTTATTGTTAATTAATTTATGGTTTATGTCATTAGTTGAACTTATCGCGTTTTAAAAATCTTGTTATGTTAACTTATTCAATAAGAATCGTGATTCTGAAACGAAATAACTAAAGCATGCAAATCATAAAAAATTGTCTGGTATTACTTAATTTAATTTTTTTAGGCCACATTTTGTTTCCAAGTAAGTTGGAAGTTAACAATTATTTAAGTGTGTAATTCCATTAAATACAAATTCAAATTAATTAAATAGAATTGCCACGTGGAAATCGATTTTCACCTGAGGAGTAGGTTAAAATTCGGATCCTGACCTATTGTGGAAAAACAATCAGGTACATTGCTGAGGAACTGAACAGTGAGGAATAAAACAGTATTTTGCTTCTTAAAAAATATGGAAAACTATGGCCAAAGAAAGGCAACCCGAAGAAAACGAAAGTGAGCCAATGGGATAAAACGCAATTCAAGCGTTTGGCCGTGGATACACCGGTTCCTCCAAGCAAAATTATGAAACAATTGAGTTTCCCAGTATCCACCAGGAGGGTCCAACAAACTTTGAAAGAGGATAAGAACATGAAGTAAGTAAAAAGGCTCTCTAATCTAGGTTATTACACAAAGTCACACGTCTGCAGTATGCTGAAAGGCATACGTTGTAGGACGATCAGGGGAAGTATGTGGTTTTCAGCAAAGGAAAGAAATTTAACTTAGTTCCAGAGAAATACTGGACTGATGTTCGCTGAAAACAGGAAACCCGTCATTCTCGAAACTACCAAGCTGAGTCACTGATGGTATGGCGGCCTTTAGCTATCTTGCACCTACCCCGATTTGCTTTATCACCCATAAGATAAACGCAGGGGCTTATGTCGGCCTTCTGGACAATGTTTTGATCAATTTCTCAGATCATTTCTGTGGCGATTTTAGGATTTTACAGCAAGACAACGCTGCTATTAATAATAGGGTGACAAAGCGTTTTATTTGAGGGATTAATAATTAATTAATATTAATAATAAGTGATTAATAATTCAAATTAATATAATGGAATAGCCCGATGTCAGCCCAGGCTTCAATCGAATTGAGAAGGTCTGAGCACTTTTGATTTTCTCTTCCATTGTCTTATTAACTTTGTCAATGGTTTCTCCAATATGTACGTTGAATCAAAGTTTTTTATCCAGATTAATTCCAAGATATCTAATTCAACGATTTTTTTCACAAAAATTTACAATTATCGTTTTAAAGCTATTATAGGGTTTTCCTGAAAATTTTATCAAAATCCGTCCAGCGATTTAGGCATCCACAGCGTACATACAAACATAAAAATATATATCAATTTTTATATATATAGTTAAAAAAATATTTTTTTTTAAATTTAATTCCTTTTTAATTTTTTTAATCCGGCAAATGTGTTATGCAGATTACTGCGATAAATGTTATAATCTAATTAGAAAAAAAAAATAAAATAAAAATAATTTATTTTATTTCAGTTTTTTTTTCATTATATATGTTCATTTTTTCCTATTTTATTGTGGTTTTATGTTATTTATATGTTGTTACTTACCGTTTCAATACTACGCGCCAAATGAGTTGCTGTATTCGGGCTTGCATCAACAAAGACAACTTTAATAATGATAAGCTTAGAGGGGTCTCTTTTTCGATGTGCGATAACATCGCCCACCTTAAGTGCGCTGGGTTAATTGGTCGTGACCATGACCGAGTTTACGGTATGGCTAATCCTGCATGCGGTGACAACAGGTGGTCTTGCTCTACCTGCGTCAAACGCCAGGGGGACTTCTCAAAGATGTACTACCGTAAGCGAAATAAATACCACAAGCTTAAGAAACTATTCAATGAGATCGCCTTATAGTTTTATGCTGGCGCAAATATTTTTGTGGAGTACTCTTTTGACTCGACTACTACGGCTAATACAGTGCAACTGCCACCATTATCCCCTTACAATCTTACGCCTACCACAGCGCCACTTATTTCTTTTTTGTGTCCTCAATCCTTTTCTCCTAATTTACCATCCAACTTGTTCGACTTCTTCCCAACCTTTACCCACTTACTCTTCTGTACTTTATTCTATATTTACCCAATCGCTCCATTCCGCTCCAATTCCATTACTTCTTCATATGTCTCCTTCAAATTTCCCGCCACCACTTGTTTGTCTTCCTCTATTCCCTGTCCTATTACTGTAACTTCTGCTTCATCTTCTATTAATGTCTCTAGCTCTCCCTGTACTTTGTCGCCCCCTAAGAGTTCTTCGCCTCCTAAGAGTTCTTCGCAGTTTAATACTGCCCTGACTGCTCATCTATCTGCAAGTAGTGGCACCTGCTTGGCGCTACTCCATACAAATTTGGGGCACTACTGCTGCCTACAACATCAGAAAAGTGCAGGCGTGTCAGAGCAAGGCTCTCAGAAGATTTACGGGCGCCCCTTGGTACGTCCGCAACACCACGCTGTATAGGGATCTTGCCGTGCCAACTGTTATGGAGGTGATTAATTCTCACAACTGCCGCTATCACTACAGACTTTTATCGCACCAAAAACCGCTGGCTTCCTCCCTCACCCGTATCTCAACAAGGCGTAGACTGAAGAGGCTACACCCGCATGATCTCCCCCAAAGAAGGATTCTGCCTTCTATATCATTGCCTTTTCGGCGCAATTTACATCGTTTTTAATTTAGTATAAGTCTAATTTTTTTTCACGTCATTAATCAAACAAATGTGTTATGCAGTTTACTGCGATAAATGTTATAATTTAATTATGAAAAAAAAAAGATACTGCCCTTACTCCAGTGCCATGTATTTGAAGGTGCCGGATCCTCCTAAACATATTTTTATTGCCAGGTTGGATAAGGGGACAACCTGTGACAACGTTGCACGCTGTATGTCAGGCTTTTGACTGCAACCTTTCGAATATAAATATTCATAAGTCCAATTTTTCTAACCCTAGAGAAGCCTCTTCTTTCAAGCTTTCAGTTTATATGGAATTTTTTCTGTCATTTGTGACGCTAAATTCTGGCCTGCCCATATGATGGTCCATGAGTTTATTCCTAGGAAAAAATCTAGGCCTTTACAGGTTACCTTACCATTCACTGCTTCAGCTTCATCTCCTGATTCTTGCAAAGCTCCAAAAAACTAACTCTACATTTTCAAACCGTTAGACGGCTAAATTCTAAACTTTCTTCATTTTATCTCAGAAGTTTTTCTTTCAGTTCTGACATTATCGGATTTGTTGAGACTTGGCTTCACCCTGATCTTCTCAACTCTGAAATTTTTAATAACTCTTACTCTGTGTTTTGTAAAGATCGTTATGGCCGCAAATTCTTCTTCTGATATTGATACTGCCGTGCGGTTTTTCTACCCGTGTATGCTGGATTATGTCAATGAATGTGTGCCTAAAGTGCATGTTCTTGACAATTCTAAGCGACCGCGTTGGTTTTGTATAAATTTGGAAGTCTAAAAAAACATTAGGTATCAGTAATATAAAAGTATAAACCTATTGTTCCGCAATTGATTGTGCGAATTGTGCCGCAGCTCGTAGTAAATTTAACATTTCTAATCAATTTTGCTATAATAGATATTTGCGTAAAGTAAAAAGTCAAGCAAAATCAGGTTGTACTTTGTGTGTTCTGTGATTTAACTGATTTTACCAAAGAGTATACATTCATAGAGAGGTTACATTTCTTTCAAAAGCTTCTGACTTTTTTTATCTGCGATACCGGCGCTAATAGCATATGTTATTTGGCTGTTATTAACATCGAAGTAGCAGCGCAGGTCGCTGTGTAGCAAACTCATTGTGCTAACTACTGAACTGAAGTAATCAGGCAAACAGACATTTTTGAAAGTGGGTCCTGTTGTGAAATCGAAGCAAGCGCTGTTTCCCCTTCTTGATGTGTCTTCCTACATTTTGTGTTCTTAGCGCGAATTAGCATGAAAAGGAATTTCTGTATATCACCTTTGTTTTGTTTGTTTTGATTGCCGTCACCCATTTTTATTTTGATTATATTGATATTGTTGTGGAAATGATATGATAGCAAAAAAGGAACATGTATAGGTTTGGCGCGATTTTTTTATGAATGATGAACATGATGATTTTTGAGACTGACTTGACCCCTTTGAAATTATCGTTCTTTATTTTATTCATCAATGCTTTTCTTTACCCTTATTATACATTCAGTTGGCAAGAATAGATGTAAACAACAAATTTTTATGATGGCGCTTTCTTTTATTATACGAAAACATTGTATTGCAGCTCAAAGTAACCATGCAAACGGAAATTTAAATACGGGTGCCTGTTGCGAAATCGAAGCAAGTGCCCATCGGACTGCGTCTTGCTCAATTTTGTGTATTTGGCGTGAATTAGCATAAAAGGAATTTCTGTCTGTCACCTTTGTACTGGTTGTTTTGATTGCTCTCACCTATTTTTATTTTCATGTATTGATATTGTTGTGGTAATAATAGCGAAAAAGAACATGTATTGGTTTGGCGCGATTTTTTAATGAATGAGGAACACGATTTTTGTTATTGTAATTCCCACCACCCACTTGTATTGGTTTTGCCGGGACTTTTAATGAATGAGGAACATTATATTTGTTCTTGTGATATCCGCCTTCCACTTCTATTAGTTTTGGCGCGATTTTTAATGAATAAGCAACATGACTTTTGTTGTTGTAATATCTACCACCCGCTTCCATATTTTTAGCGCGAAAAAGGGTCATTCTTTGCCAGCATACATTGTGTGAAGAAGTAAAAGCATAGAATTTTTAATATATATATTGTAGTGAGTGATTGTAAATAAATAGGAAAATATATATAATTGAGAAAATTAAGTGTATTGTTATAAATTGTCCGGGTGGTGAAAAATTCTTCTCCTTTAATGCTGTTGATGCCGACAAGTGGTGCGATAATTTAATAATCGACACATTAAACAACACATTAAAGAGCAGGTCATCAAGTAAGGTATGTAATTTACATTTTGAATTAGGGTGTATGGGGACAAAAAAGTTAAAGAAGGGGGCAATACCCACAAAGTTATTAGGACACAATGATGGCCCGGTGCACGACACAGACCTTTCACCTTCCTTGAGCTCACTGACGAAAAATATTCAAAATTGCTGCGTCGTGGGGTGTAATTCAACAAGGCCACCCAATGTGATGTATGGATTCCCAAAAGATCCAGACACAAGAAAGAATTGGGCTCACATTTGCGGCATCGAAGAATACGTAAAAAAAGTACAACATGTTTATATATGCAAGAAGCACTTTCACTCAACTGATATAATTAATAAAAAGTTTTTGAAAAAAGGCGCCCACCCCATAATAATGCCAATAATATCAACGCAAACAAAAAACAGTGCTCAACAGGTGGGTGAGGTCAGTGATATTGACTTAGTGGTTGATACTACCGCAGTTTTCGCTGAGGCGGGGCCGACAGAGGTTTTTTGTCCGAATTGCGAAATGTTCTGCCGAAATGAAGCCTTTTGGAGAAAACGAAGTTTCGAGTACCAGTCGCAAATTGAAAAATTAAATGAGAAAATTAAAAAACTAAAAGAGCAACGGAAGGACAGGAAAGAAACAGCGATTACAACTGAAAGAATTTTGAATGGTCGCCTTCTAGAAAATTACACGGCTTCGGCTCAAGTAAGCGCAGATGTTAGCGACGATGCGGTGGAATTTATAAATATATTGGCCAAAGGGAGACAGAAATGGTATACGGACAACCAGAAGCGTGTTCTACAGAGCATAAACTACATATCCTCAAAGGCCTATGTGTTTATGCGAGAATCTTTAAAATTTAGTTTGCCGTTAACCTTCACATTACACCGACGGTGCCGCGGCTTGAACCCGGTATTAATAGGATAATTGAGAAGAACATACGAGCTGCAGTTACTAATATGCCAGAAAGTCACAAATACTGCGTGCTGTTATTTGATGAAGTGGCAATTAGGAAGGAATTGGAATACAACGCAGCATACGACCAAATTGACGGTTTCGAGGATTACGGTGATGGACAAAGAACTTATGAAGTCGCAACATCTACATTATTCTTCATGATTCGCTGACTAATCGCCCCATGGAAATACGTGTTTAGCTTTTACTTTGTTGGCAAAGCAATGGGCATGCAAAAATAGGCACCCTTAGTTCTGGAGAACATAGAAGCAGCGGAACGGATTGGATTGACAGTAAAAGGATTAATATGTGATCAAGCACAACAAAACATGGGCGTTTTCAATAGAATGATGTCAAATGACGAAAGATGTTTCGTGACAAAAAAGGGTACGAAAGTATACCCTTTATATGATTATGTGCATGTGTTCAAATGTATAAGGAATGCACTACACAAGACCTCCGTTATTACACCCGATGGGGAAGCATCGTGGAGTGTAATAAATGAAATGCACATCAAGGATTGTGAAAACCCAGTAAGATTGGCCCCAAAACTAACTGCTAATCACATTTTTCCGAGTGGCTATGCTGCAATGTGTGTTTCGTATGCCACGAAAGTACTGAGTGCCACAGTTGCAAATGCTATACAAGTGCTATACGAGGCGAATGAGTTTTCTGGAGAAAACCAAAGCAAAGGATTAGCAACTGCAAAGTTCCTTAAATATTGCAATGATGCCTTTGATTCGCTGAATAATACGTCGTTTAAGGACCTCAATAAAATGAGACATCCGTATAGCGCGGCCAACAAAAAGGAAAAGGAATTAAATGAAATAGTGAAATATTTCGAAAAAGTTCACTTGGGAAATAAAGTCAGAGCCGGCAATTCATTGATTTCCATTATTAATAACATGATCAATTTGTGCAAAGATATGTTAAAAGTAAATGGAGTCACATACATTTCACTCCGACGGCTAAACCAGGATTGCCTCGAAAACTTCTTTGGAAATTTAAGGCCGAAGCAAGGAAATAATACGAATCCATTAGTCAGGGAAATACAGTATTTGACTGCCCGAGTGATGTCGATGAAAATATTGACTCATCCATATTTTCGGAGCACGACTTGTGAGAACGACGAGGACTTCAGTTTGGATTGGAACTATCCCATTGAAGGTGAGATTGGTAATCCAAATGGTCCTCCCTCTGGCGAAAATATGAATTTGCCAAGTATTAGATCGTTCATTGACAGTACTTCGGTGGAGGAAATCGGTAACACCGCCAAATTAGCAGCAAGTAGATACCTTTGCGGTTATGGGGTGGACAAAATGTTAAATAAAAATTTGTAGCACTTGCTCAGAAGGTTTGAGAAAGGTAGGTGAGGGGTTAGATTTGCAGTCGGAGAGTTTTATTAAGTTGAAGAATTATAAGGAGGGTGAACTAGCTCTAGTAAACTCATCTGACAAATTTTTCGCCATCAGCAATTCACATTTCAAAATTTTCCAGGAGGAATTTGAGTCTATGTTCCACATGACATCGCTAAAAGCCAGATCATTGGAGAAATGCATAGGACACACCCGAACGACAAATCCGGAATGGTTCGATGAAATTAGTCCTTGCTTCGAGCATCATATAAAAATTACGAATCACTTACTTGAGGTACTTCTACGGAAATCGGCAAGATGGGTGTTGAGTGATAGAGCCTCATGGATCAAGGATCGACAAGCACACGACGCGCAAGCCAAAAAGATGAAAATATGGAAGGAAAGCAGGACTTGATGCGTTGACTTGGATTTTATTCCATGCGCAAAACAACAAAAAACGGGCAATATTGTTGGAAAAATAACTTGGTGGGTAAGGTCAGGTTTTTTTGTGTGTGTCATTTATGGTATAAATTGATAGGTGATGAATAGGTGTTAGGTAGGTGTTAGGTTAGTAGTGCAGGGAAACATATTATGAGCCTGCTCAATGGGAGGGGGTAGGTTTAGTACGTATGCGCTTCAAGCAAGAACTCTATGCAGGCAGAGTTCTTGTTGGGCTACTTAGCCGGTGAATCGTGCAGGCTAACAGTACGGGCTGCTAGTTTCTATGAAGATTCCTACCTCATTGGCGCATCCAAAAACAAAACAAATAAGAGGGTGATTTAATTAGTACAATTTTTTGTCTTTAATATAACTAAATAAATAACTCAAATTAATTTAAAATAAATTTATTATACCTTTTTTTGCGCTATGTATTATAAAACTCGAAGTTGAATATAGGTAATTCTACCTTGACTAGCAGGCAAAGAAAAAACAGCAAGCAACTGCAAGTGTCCCATGTGAAAACGATATCAAACCAGCTGTGCTAGTGCGAATACAGGAAAGGCAAGGAAATGCATTTTGCCTTTGACCGCCCAACAACAAAGTGTGACATTTGTTTTTTCCTTATTTGCCGAACATAAGGGAAGACAAAGAAAAGAGATATTCCTGCGTGAATGAATATGTATACTTTTTGCGTGCACGCAGATTTAAACTCAATAACGAAACGCGCTCGAGACCTGACCTGTGATAAATTTGGTACCATAATCGAAAATTGACTTGTGGACTGTATTGTAAAGTGGGGCGCGTGCGGGAATAAAAATTCCTACTTTTTGCTACGCTCACGCAACAACAAAGTCTAGACCATTTGTTTTTTTCTTCATTGCCGATCACAAGGAAAGAAGAGGAAAGAACACAACACAAAGTAAGGGTGACGAAATTTGCTTTGGGCGACTAAGACTCGAACTTTGGGGACTGTGCGAATTTCTCGTACAGTCAACTGACAAATCTTGAACCACCATAATGCATAACAAAAGTTCAAATTATGGGGATATTCCAGTTATGGAAATATATTATATTGATTTTTTGCAATAAACGTACTCAATTCGAGTCAAGGAGATATTCGACTTATAAAAGTTCGTTTGTTAAAGAACGATTTCATAAATTAAAGAAAACTCCACACAATTTGCCTAATATTCTCGAACACCTTGCAAATAAAAAACTTTGAACAACAAAATCAAAAGAAAGAAAACAATGTCTCTGATTTTTGTTTATATTATGTCTTTCTTGTGTTTTTATAATTTTCTTATCATTCAATATTTTCCCCTTTTGCGGCAGTCCGTCCATTGCTTGTTTACCTTAAGCAAACCAACAGAATATTTTACGCCACATGGTTGAACAGACAAGAAATCTGTACAACTGCTTAAAATTTAACATAAGCCAATCGTTTCTTAAAAGTCTCTCTGGCCATTTTTTTAAGGGAGAAATGTGAACTCTATATGAATAAGTTCTCTCTGTTTCATACTCTTTGGCAAAGAGTATACATTCATATAGAGGTTACATTTCTCCCTTAAAAAGGGCGGGAGAGACTTGTCAGGCACGATTAGCTTATGTTAACTTTTCTATAGGTTTGCAGATTTTTTGTCTGTTCAACTTAGGCGCGGTAGAAAATTCTCTTGGTTTACGAAAGGTAAACAGCAAGAAAATGGCCGACCTTCGAAATGCCGTGAAAGGGGAAAATATTCAGTGATAAGTAAATTATAAAAAACACAAAAAAGATAGAATAAAAATAAAAAACAGAGATATTGGGCGCATTCAGCAGGAGTCATCACCCATCATTTTCTCTGACTTAACTTTGTTTTTTCTGTTTGCCTGGTGACTGTGCAAAATGCTTCCCGTATACTTATTTCGTGCCTGTTTAAAATTACCAATTAGTTAAGAATTATTGAAAATAAGTGACATTTTTCGACAAATATTATTTATTTTTATGGGTATACATGCAAAACCGATACAAGTAGGCGATGGCAAAAAAAAATGGCGATGGAAGAAAAAAAACACAGTTGCTAATTCACACCATGCGCATAGAAGAGGGTCGAAGAAAAATATGAAATTTTTATTCCCACACGCTCCAACTTCACAACACAGTCGGTCAGTCAATTTTCGATTGTCGTACCAAATTTATCAAAGGTCAGGTCCCGAGCGAGTGTTTCGTTGTTGGGTTCAAATTTGCGTGCGCGCAAAAATTATACAAATTAAACAAGATTGGGTTTTCTATTTTGTTTTTATTTTATTACTTTCGTGAGCAGCACAACGGCTTGCTTCCACGAGTCTGATTTTAGAACCGATACAAAATGATTTTACTCTGCTTAAATACTATTTTGAACGTCGGCTGAATAAAGTAATTCCTTTTTGACCTGCCGCCATTTACTAGCAATGAAAGGGGGGTTTTTCGGTTAGTCTTAAATGTGTTACGCCTGGCGGCGGTATTTTTTTATTACATCTGGCGTCGGCATTTTTCATTACACTAAGCGTCAGTATTTTTCTTAGACGCCTGTCCTATGTTCCGGGTTCTTGGTATTAATTTTTTACTGTTTGTATTTCTAGTTGATGATCACTAGATATACGAGTAGGTAGCAGACACAGTGTTATGCCATCGTGTTAACTCCACCCTTGCTCAAGTGAGAGCCGTCCTCGGTTCTCTTCAACTCGTCGATTACCACTTGGAGAACGCGTCGCTGACTTCTCTCCCTTCAGACTTGGATGAGCTTGAGCAGGGCTTAGAACATAATAACACCGGTCAACATAATTGTTCTGGCTGGTTATACTCAGCAGTGTTGATGCCGAAACACTGGGACTCTTTTTCACTATGTTATTTTGGTTGACGTTAACATGAACCTCGCGGTCGAAAGTGAGCAGGAACGTGCAGTGACAACCTTTTCCGGACTATCCCCTTCTTTTCAGTGACTGCGTTACCACTGATGACGATGACACCATCAGCGACCACTGTTATAGGTTCGTGGTAATTTGGTCGGGAACTGCAGAGTGCAATTTTTCCGGAGTGAAGTTGTTGAGAGCACGTTTTTTCGGGAATTGCAGTTGATGTAATGGTATGGCTGCAATCTCCGATGGCCAATAACTGCTTGTGGCATTCCGCAATGTTGTCGCTGTCGGCTAGGTTGATTATCTTTTCATTATGAAGAACAAGGAAAACAATAATCCTCTTACATACTATCTTAGGCTTAGGATATTTTATTACAAAGTGTAGTACATCTCTATTTTGCAAAACTTTCACATGAGAAGCTTCCATTAGGTTCATTAAACTAATTCCTGTAAAGTGCTCATCAACAAAATGTCTAATGTCATTACTATCTAGTATTGTTGTATTTACTGTGCCAATTTTTGCGAGTATAATTGGTAACATTAAATTTTCCAGTTCAGTTTTTAAAATTCTACTTCGTGCTAATAGCGCCTCATACATACAAATATTCAGTGTTTATTTGTTTCTTTTTTTGTTTCTTTAATCAAATATTTACTCTTTCTGATAATTCGTTAATTCTTTCTTGAACTTTTGTGTTAATAACTATTTGTCTTTTTTCTGAATCTATGAGCTGGTCTTGCTTATATTTTACTAATTCGAAGTAGTCAATAAAAATATTATCAGCAAAACCCTGCAAGAATGATATGAAAAAGTTCTTCAAATAATTTTACCGTAACATTTTCTTCGACACATAGGGGAGTCAACTTGTTTCCCAACCTTCAGTTGGTTTTAACCAACACCTTTTCTCCGGGACGAAAAACCCCATTTTGTCTGGATTCATTAAATCTAGTCAACTAGATCTCCTGAGCCTTCTCAATTTCCCTCCTTCTTTCCTCCTGAAGCTCTGGGGCAACCAAATGAATTATGTCTATTGGCTTTTTACCGGTGACAAAGTGAACACTCCTGTTGTATTCTATTGTTGCCTGTAAAATCAGATTGATAGTATTATCGATCTTTCTTTCCAGTTTAAGGCACCGAGCAATCTCCAGGAGAGTACCGTGGAATTTTTCAACTTGCCCATTAGACGTGCTATGCAGCGGCGGATCATTTGCTGCCTAAATGCCGTAGCGATTCGAAAGAAGGGTTGTTATAGTCTCTGAGCTTAACGATAGTTTGTTATTGCAGAAAAGCTTGAGGATTTATTTTTCAACATCTACTATTGTCCTCGAAGGTATCGGCTGAACAAGGGCAAACTTTGAGAATTTATCGACACAAGTCAAAAAGTGTACCCTGTCTGTTGTGAAAATGTCTATAAGCAGCATTTCGCCAGCGTATGGTGGTACGGGCGTTTCTCCTAATATTTGTTTTTTTGGGTGCCTATCATGTTTTGCCCTCGTAAACCCCGCAGTTCGCTACAACCTCATTGACTACTCCGGTTATGCTCTGCTGTGGCTATCTCCTTTTGTTCCCCTTTATTTACCCCATCGGTCACAAGTTTTTCAGTGAACCAAAATGTTTTAGAACAAAAAGTCTCCACAACGCCATGCTGTATGTACGCCAAAACCGGTAAGTCGCAATGAATAGGGTTTACAACCCCGGGATTTATGACCGCTTTTACAGTATCCAACAAGGTACTTTTGTCTGTGAAGCATATAATGTGTCGAGTCTTTTCTCCAAATATTATAAAGTTCCGGACTGAGTCATGTTGTGGTTCTTCTAATATATTTGGGTTTCGGAAACAGTTTACCGGTTTGTCCGTCTTTTCGATAGTGTATGTCAGGGACACTTCACTGTGAATTTTTGCAGAGTCCGACTCTACCTCATGTTCCAGCACATGGATGCTTTGTCGTGATAATGCATCAGCGACATGATTATACCCGGCTTGTAGAAAATCTTAGCATTATGCTCCTCAATGAAAGCCTTCCACCGCTTTATTTTTACATTTGGATTTCGATCCGACGCCGCAAATGTGAGCGGCTGGTGATCCGTAAAAATGTTCAGGTCTTTTACCCCGTAGAGATATTGTCTGAGATTTTTCAATGCCCATACTATTGCTAACAGTTCTCTTTCGTTGGTTGCATAGTGCAACTCCCCATCATTCAACTTTCTCGATGTCATTGTGATTGGCTTACCATCTTGGGACATTACCGCCCCAAGCCCTGCGAAGAGGCATCCGTCGTTAGATCGAAAGTCTTCTCAAAGTCAGGATAACGAAGCATGGTATCTTCTGAGCACAGAATTCTCCTTAGCTCGTGAAAGGCCGCCCGTTCCACGACCCCGAATTTTATTTTTATTTTTTTTGACTGTTGGGCGCTTACCCTACCATTCTCACCCTTTAATAGATTGGTCAGCGGCTTCGCCATTGAGGCGAAGTCTTTCACGAAGTTCCTATAATAGCTTGCCAGACCTAAAAATGACCTTACTCCGCACAATGTGGAGGGCTCAACGAACTCCTGAATGGCCTTCACCTTTTCCCGAGATATTCAACTTCCTATTTGAAAAAGCGAGATTTTCACGTGATACCCTCATGTTAGCATCATAGAGACTCCTCAAGACCCAGTCAATGTGTTTGACATAGTCATTCTCTGTTTCAGAGAAAATTATGACGTCATCGACATAAACGTAACAGGTCCTCCCGATCTGCTCCCGAAGCACATCATGTATGGTCTCTTGAAAAATGCTTGGCGCATTTTTTAATCCAAATGGGAGTCGGCTGAATTCATATTTTCCCCCATTAACGGAGCAAGTCGTCTTCTCACGGTCGCGTTCAGCTAACGCAATTTGGTTGTACCCTGACTTCAGATCAAACTTTGTAAAGTATTTAGATTTTCCAAGGTTCGACAAAATTATTGAAATGCTGGGAATCGGGTATTTATTATCAATCGTCTTCTGATTGAGCTTCCGGAAGTCTACTACTAAACGTTTTTTTCTATTTCCTAACTCGTCAACTCCCTTTTTATCTACCACCCATATTGGGTTGTTATATGGTGACCGTGAAAGTCTAACTATGTCTGTTTTATCTCCTTATCGACAAAGTCGGCTACAACCATTGGATACGGGTACAGCTTCGAATATACCGGATCATCATTCTCTGCCCGAATTGTGGCAACCACCGAAGTATTGTAAGGTAGTAGTCCATTAGGATCCTCAAAGACTTTAATTCATTTTTTGAGCATTCTTAAAAACTCAGTCTTTATGTGCTGCGGCACTTCAATTTCTTCTACTTGTGCGAAATTCACATTTGCACACTTTAAAAACAGAATTGGTTCCGACCCATTGTCGTGAACAATTATGAAATGAAGAAAGTACTGGCCAACCCAAACAAATTAACAAACGATTTTTTCCCACATTGTTAACGCCATGTATGGATTTTACCACAACAGGTTTTTCTACTTCTACTACATGTTCTAACTCCACAAGGGGCTTAATGTAACTTAACGCTCTATGAACGGTAGCAGGGACGATTCCCTAAAAAGTTCACGAAACCTGAATATGACGTCTGTTCCTCCCCTTCGGCGACTGCCGTCTCAACCATTTCTCTGTAGCCCTCCTCTCGATACTCTTGAGGAGAGGTTTCTGGTGTCAAGTAGTTTATTCTCTGGAACTTGTGACCCATCCGTCTCACGGATACATTTGGCCTTTTAAAACCTTGCCCCTGATAACGATTCTGATCATAGATGACTGTATACCTTTGTCCCGAGTTCTGAGGCCTTAATTGCGTTCTTTGACGCATTTGTTAAGAACCTGGATCCACATCCAACGGCTCGTCTAGCTCGTCCTTTTGAATTCTATCGGGCTTCTGCTCGCGCCTTTTAAAGTAAGGGTTTTTCTCTTCCTGATTGTACTGGGGATTGTGATTCCTACTCTGTTGGTTCCTTTCACTATTCTTCCCTTTACCCTGTTTCTGTTCTGTCCGTTGCTCCGCTAAGTTCCTTGTAAAGTTTGCAGCTAACCGGTATCGCTCATGTTCGACTCAACTTCTTGGGTCAAGGCAAGTGCTGTCGGGAGATCACCCGGGCGAGCTGCAAATACGATGTCACTTAGTGCCTTTCTCGCACCACATACAAGGAGGCCATTCAATATTTTTTGTTCAACGCTAACGCCACTGCTTTGTCATGAGTCATTATAGTCTTGTTGGTCAGCAGAGTTAGCTTTTTTTCGACCTCCTCGTAAAACTGTAAAATTGTCATGTTGCCCTGTGGCAGGGTTGAAATTTCCTGCTCTATTAAATGGATTGGCCGTTTGTCGGCGTAAGTGAAGTCGAGGCGGGTCAAGTCCGTTACTTTGTTCCTAATTATCGCAACTGCCTGGTAATGTTTGGAACTACCCTCGTATTGTTCGAATAATCTATAGGTGGTGTGCGCTGCTTGTCTTCAAGACACATAAGACTCCTGTTTCCCTTTGTATTCCGGGAGAGACATTATTATGTCTAATGACTCGTCGCATTTGACACCCTCAACTAATTCTGTGTCTTCGTAGACTTCTATTTGAGATGGGTTAGCTGCTATATTCCCTATACGCTGATTTGTCTCGCTAATCTGGTGATTAAATATCTGTTTTTGAGTCGGAATATCACACCTAACGGCAGCCTCAATTAACTGCTGAACCTGGGCTGCGTCCATTTTTGCTTAGCACCGCCACCACCTCTGTCACTACTTTGGTTATAGTCACTCTGTCTATCTACTTCGATATGGTTAAATGTCTGAGCTAGATCTTCTAACTCACGTTCGCCACTTATTCAATTTAAGTCCATTGTTCAACTTCACTGGATTTTTGGCATTCGTTACAACTTTTCAATCTTACTTTTAAGTGGGGACTTATAAAACAGACAGTGTAAAAATTTCTCTTAACATAAAGTGAGCACTTTATTTACATGTTTTCTTAGATTATAATTTAGCCTGGTTGATCTTGCGTGGTTGTCCTTCGTCGGTCTTGACGGTGTTTGGGTTTTTTGATTTTAACACTTGCCCCACGTTGGGTGCCAATTAAACAAAATTGGATTTTCTATTTTGTTTTTATTTTATTACTTTCGTCAGCAGCACAAGGGCTTGCTTCCACGAGTCTGATTTTGGAACTGATACAAAGTGATTTTTACTCTGCTTAAATACTATTTTGAACGTCGGCTGAACAAAGTAATTCCTTTTTGTCCTGCCGCGATTTACTAGCAATGAAAGGATGGGTTTTCCGGTTAGTCTTGAATGTGTTACGTCTGGCGTCGGTATTTTTTAATACATTTGGCGTCGGGATTTTTCATTACACCTAGCGTCAGTATTTTTCTTAGACGCCGGTCCTATGTTCCGGGTTCTTGGTATTAATTTTTTACTGTTTGTATTTCACTAGAAATACGAGTAGGTAGCAGACTCAGTGTTTTCCCATAGGCTAAGCATACTATTGCTGTGGTCGACACGATAGCTTTGTTGTCGTCTTATGCCATGGTGTTAACTTATATATTCATTCTCGTAGGCATATCTTTTTCTATGTCTTCCCTTATGTTCGGCAAATAAGAAAAAAATAAATGTCACATGTTTGTTGTTAGGCGGTCTTTCTTTAGCTTTCCTGTATTTGCAGTGGTGCAGCTGGTTTGACATCGTTTTCACATAGGACACTTCCAGTTGCTTGCTGTTTTTTGTGTTTGCCTAGAAGTCAAGGTAGAATTAGCTTATTCAACTACGACATACCTACCATTCGACATACCTAGCCCAAAACAATTAATTTTACGCCAATTTTATTTCTTAAAAAAATTTCAACTTCTCATTCTTCATAGAAACTAAGAGCCCGTATGAATAATGTTTTTTTATTCATTAGTCCCACCAAAGGAATAGATGATGGGAATAGCAATAGCAAAAATCATGTTCTCATTCATTAAAAAATCGCGAAAAACCAATACATGTTCGTTTTTCACTATAATTAGCACAACAATACCAATGCGTTCAAAACAAAAATGGGTGACGGCAATTAAACCAACCAAACCAAAGGATATAAGGTGATGAAATTAATTATCACGCTAATGTGCGCTAAGAACATAAAATTGAGGTAGACACAGCGTCTACTTCGATTTCGCAACAGAACCCACCTTCTAATATTGCTGCTTGCCTGGTTACTTTAGTTCAGTAGTTAGCACAATGAGGTTGCTACACAGCCGCCAGCGCTGGTTCTTCGATGTTAATAGCAACCTAATAACATAAGCTATTAGCGCCAGTCTCGCAGATAAAAAAAGTCAAAAGCTTTTGAGAGAATTGTAATGTATACTATTTGGATGTGCAGACAACTTGAAATACCCACATCTATAGAAGCCAACAACACCTATTGGAAAACAGCCATTTCATACGAGTAAACACAATATTTACAGGGTGCACATATGTATTGCCATTACTGAACAGTAAACGAACCTACATTACTCATAGGTACGTAACATTGTTAAAATTACCATTTGCAAAACAAATTACTGAAGTTTTCGTATTAATCAAATGCTTTGGAATCAACGTTATTTTTAGATATTTCACTAACAAAAGGGTGTCCACATTAGTGTGGAGAACTTGAAGAGTATATATTTATTTTGAGTCGACTCGGCTCAGGGTCTTTGACATTGAAATTTAAAAGCCCCTGTCAAAGACAAAACACATAGCTGTAGCAAAGGTGAGCAAAAAATAAATAAATATATAAATAAATAATTTGAACTGTTCGAGTCTAAGTCGTAAATTCTAGAATACCATTCCAAACCAAGTAAGTTCGTATCAAAAGGTTAAATTAGTTATTTTATGGCCTGCTTGTCATTAGAAATGATTCTTTTGGATTTGTGGTTTAGCTGTGTTGCTCCTTATTTCTGCTTCTTTAGCTAGCACAACTGACACAAGATGACACATAAATTATCTCTTTATTCTTCATAGCTTCAAGGTTGACTGTGTATACATATAACCATAGATACGATGCTGTCGTAAGCGTTACTCTAGTTTGCCTTAAGGAAAAATGGATAATTTATTAAATATTCAAAGAAAACAAGGTTACGTTAAGACCTCTAGTAATATTTAATTTAAATATTTTACATCCGAGTTCAATGCACTTTGAAGTTTATTTGCAGGCTTTAAACAGTCGGGCGTTATTTTGTACACACAACTTAGTAGTTGCCATCGCAACTACAGACACAATATTTACATATACACGAATACATTGCCTTTGTCACCATGGGTTCGAAATTTGTTGTTGCAAGGCTTACCGCCTTATTCTGTGCAATATATCAAATGAATAGATATATTTTAAAAGATTTTGATAGATTTTAATTGGCAGTAAGCGACAAAACATTTTTAAGGAATTTTTTGGAGATTTTGCTCATTTAGAAAAGCTCTTTATTCTATCTAATGCCGATTTTTTAACACCTCCTCATCAGGTCATGTCAAAATATTTCGCACACTATAAACACTGACAAAATGAATAACAACGTGATTTGCTGCCTTTTAACAAAATTTTTGGAAGATGAAGAAAATTTTTACAATAGAAGTGTCTTAAAATCATTGAGTGATAATAGTGATCCATTTTCAATATCGGCCAATGTTTTTGAGAAAAACTATCGACTCTCTAAAATATTGTGCCACCTATTGATAGAGCAATTGAAGCCGCGAGATAAAACTCAAAAATTCCATTTCAGTTTCGTTTCTCTATATTTCGACGCACATGGGTCATACTAAAAGTGCGTGGGAAACAACCATGTGGGTGCTATGAGCCAACCGTCGGTCTCCCGGGCAATTCATACAATTTCAGAAGTGATTTGCAAGGTGAAACAAGGCGAAGTGTGGTTTTTTCAAGCATAAAAAATACCATATTCTCCGCTGTCGTATGGAATTTTTTGAACTATTACGAAAAACAGCTTATTTTAATAGTGAAGCTTTCCATGTGCGCCAGAATAACAAAAATGACAAAACCTTCTAACTATTCAAATAATACGAATTTTATAGATAGAGTGCACAGAATAGGGCGGTTTGGTAACATTTTGAAGAATACCATAATCCAAATTAGTTATGTGTACGAAAATGTTTTCATTGCCTAAGGTCATATTTTACTGACTTTTAAATACATTTTTGAAGTAACAAAGACCCAAGCGTGGAGGGGGACTTTTGAAGAATGACGATGTAAAGAGCAAGTGAAAACTTCTTTCGTCTCGTTCAGCAATTTTTGATAGGCCACAATTTCATGAGTTCGAGTCATCGGCATTCTATTGCGATGTTAAGGTCGACCTTGATCAATCAAATGTTTTTTGCGTTTTTGATTAGCAAAATAAATAAATTTCTGATTGCAAGTGTCCATTCGATACAAAACCTCCTTTTCTTTTCTTTACATCGACTTAGTAGGTACGCAATGACCACACACTGATCTCACATGGGGCAGGCCCAGGTGGCATCAAAATTCACCCAGTAACATAGACATAGACTGGGCTCAGCTGGTCTTAATTGCTAATATCTTTGGTGATCCTGCGATACCAAAGCTAATGTCTACGTAATAAATATTTGGCTACAGACAAAAACATCATCAGCCATTAACATAATCAGCATGCAAGATTAAACTAAAGATAATATTAAATTTAGAATTCAATACCTACAATAACATATCTATTTAATCAAGGACGAAATTTAGGTTACAAGTATAGAAATAAGTTATGCATTAATTCAATGATGCCAACAATTTAGTTTTTATAACATAAGAAGAGGTGGGAGGAGCAGCACACGCAAAGTGGGTATTAAAAGATTTGCATAAGACATAGAATGGATCATGTTGCAAATAAGAAGCTCTACAAAAGGGAAGAATAATAGGAGAATAGTTTCTAGTTGGACGTGCTGGTACACTAGAGTTAATCATTCTAAGTAAGAAAGGTGAGTTAATACTACCATAAATGAGGTTATACATAAAAGTTACACCAATGACCGTTCTACGACTAGACAAGGTAGGGAGGTTGATCAATTTGAGACGACACCGATAAGATGGTAGGCAAGCATTAGGATCCCAGTGCAAGTTTTTGAGAGCAAAAAGTAGAAATTGCTTTTGCACCGACTCAATACGATCGCATACTCCAGAATAGGTCTTACTAGTGAAGTGTATAGTACTTTGGTAGTATACGGATCATCAAATTCCTTAGACCAGCGTTTAATATAGCCAAGGATACCTCTAGCTTTAGAGACCGAAGTGGAAATGTGGGTACCGAAATGCAACTTCGAGTCCATCAAAATACCAAGGTCGTTAAACTGGGAAATACGATCTAAACTATTTGAGTCAATGTAATAAGAATTTGAAATAAGGGCTCCGCGAGAAAAGGACATAACTTTGCATTTATTGGTATTGAGGATTAAATAGTTTTTGGAACACCAACGAGATAAAGAGTCAATGTCACTCTGAAGGAAAATCCCGTGAGAAGGGTTATTAAGGCGGAAACATAGTTTTACATCATCTGCGTACATTAAAATCTGAGAGTGTTTGATGACGGTAGGTAGATCATTAATAAATATGTTGAAAAGCAAAGGCCCCAAATGACTGCCTTGGGGAACACCTGATGTTACCTTTAAAGACTTAGATATTGAAGACTTACAAAGTACCCTTTGAGAGCGATGATCTAGGTAAGATGCCAGCCATCGGATCTATGGAGAAGGGAAACCAAAAGCTTTGAGTTTGGTTATGAGCAACTCATGCGATACAGTATCGAAAGCTTTACTGAAGTCGGTGTAGATAACATCAGTTTGGCTACCTACCGAAAAGTTGTGATTGACAATAGAGGTAAATTCCAACAGATTGGTTACCGTTGAACGGTTCTTTACAAAACCATGCTGAGACATACTCAACAATGGGCGAATATAAAACTGTAATTGATCAGTGATAATCTGCTCAAACAACTTAGGAATTGCACACATCTTGGCAATACCTCTGTAGTTCGATATATCTGACTTACTACCCTTTTTGAATAAGGGAAATATATAGGATTCTTTCCAACCACTTGGCATAGATGAAGTAATAAGGGATAAGGCGGACGCTTAGAATCATCGGTAACATGTACTTTAGGCACACATTTATTGATATAATCCAGCATAGTCGTGTTGAAAAACCGCACGGCAGTATCAATATCAGAAGAAGAACTTAATATTGACCAATCCGTGGAAGCAAGCAATGAGTTGAGACGATTGAAATTAGTATGTTTAAAATTAAAAGCTTGTCTTGGCTTAGCACAAGTTGAGTCAGATGCAGTTAGTAAACACTAGGTCTAGCATACGATGTTTGATGTTGGAAATGTGGTTTATTTGCTGGAGAGAGAGATCCAGCAATAAATCAACGAACTCGCTGCCAACAGAAGGAAGAACGATATTGGAGTCACTAAAAGGAATCCAATTAATAGAGGGAAGATTAAAATCACCCAAAACAAGCAAAATATCAGCGTCTTTAATGAGCTTTAATACATTCTGGATAGCCTTCGCTTGATCCAAGTAGACTGAGTCAGAAGATGAAGGAGGAATATATGAACAAGTAATAAAAATGTTATGATTAGAGAATGAAATTTTGACGCAGATAAATTCAATGTTTTCAGTATCGTCAAGAGAGACCAGTTCTGACGAAAAAGATGAAAGAACAGAGATTAAGACTCCTCCACCTACGCGGCCATAACGATCTTTACGAAACGTAGAGTAAGAGTTATTGAAAATTTCAGAGTTGAGAACATCAGGGCGAAGCCAAGTCTCAACGAAAACGATAATGTCAGAACTGATAGAAAAACTTCTAAGATAAAACGAAGAAAGTTTAGAATTTAGCCCTCTAACATTTTGAAAATGTAGACTTCGTTTTTTGGAGATTTTGAAGAAGCAGAAGATGAAGCTGAAGTAGTGACTGGTAAGGTTACCTGCAAAAGCCTAGTTTTTTTCCTAGGAATAAAGTCATGGACCACCATATGTGCAGGCCAGAAATTAGCGCCACAAATGACAGGAAATACTTCCATACCAACTGAAAGCTTGAAAGAAGAGCCTTCTCTAGGACTAGAAAAATTAAACTTATGAATATTAATATTCGAATGCATGCTTTTAATGATATATAGCGTGCAACGTCGTCACAGGTTGTCTCCTTATCCAACCTGGAAATAAAAACATGTTTACGAGGATGCAGCACCTTCAAATTACATGGCAATTGGGTAGAGGCAGTGTTAGACTGCGAAGAACTCTTAGGGGGAGGCAAAGTACAGCCCGAGCTAGAGACTTCAGTAGAAAATGGAGCAGAAGTTACAGTAGTAGGACAGGGAATAGAAGAAGATAAACAAGTAGTGGCAGGAAAGTTGAAAGCAACAGATGAAGAAATAGTAGGGGGGGTAATGGTAGGAGGAGCTACTGGATTTGGTACGGGATGGGACGATTTGGTAGATATAGAAGAAAGTATAGAAGAATAAGTGGGTAAAAGTTGGGAAGGAGAAAAAAAGGGGATATGGCTGAAGGAGCTACTGGAATTAGAGAGGAATGGGACGATTGGGCAGATATGGAAGAAAGTTCAGAAGAGTAAGTGGGTAAGAAAGAGGTTGAGGAGACGAAAAATGAATAAGTGGCACTGTGGTAGGCACAAGATTGTGGATAATGGCGGCAGTTGTACGGGATTAGCCGTTGGAGTCGAGTCAAAAGAGTACTCCATAAACATTTTTGCCCCAACATCAAACTCTGAGGCGAGCTCAGTGAATAGTTTTTTAAGTTTGTGGTATTTATTTCGCATACGGTGGTACATCATTGCGTTTGAAGCAGGTGGGGCAAGACCACCTGATGCCACCAGATGCAGAATTATCCGTGAATAGTTTTTTAAGTTTGTGGTATTTATTTCGCATACGGTGGTACATCATTGCGTTTGAAGCAGGTGGGGCAAGACCACCTGATGCCACCAGATGCAGAATTATCCGTACCGTAATGCCGGTCACGGTCACGACCAGTCAACCCAGCGCACTTAAGGTGGGCAATGCTATCGCATATCCAACAAGAGACCCCTCTAAGCTTATCTTTATTAAAGTTGCCTTTGTTGTTGTGAGTACCAACACACTGTGCACAAAAACAACCACGACTTAAGCTCGAATGTTGACACTCTCATCTAGACAGAGGTAAAATTGCAAAGAGACAAGTGAGGTGAATTATTAGTTTTTATAAAAGACTTTCCAAGAGAGCAAAGAGGAAATACAGTTATTCAAAAATAAAAACTGCTTATCGAGAGCAAGAAGGAAACAGAAAAACCCTCTTGTCAGCCGCTTGAAATGTTCACAAATTATTGAGGGTTTTTCTAGAATACCATTCCAAACCAAGTAAGTTCGTATCAAAAGATCAAACCGCACGTTAATTTTTTTCTTGCTTGTTTGTCATTATCGGTTGTGTTGGATTTTAGTTTAGCTGTTTTGCTGCGTATTTCTGCTTTTTTAGCTACACCAATTGACAAAACATGGCACAAAAATTATCTCTTATTACCTCTCATACTTCATAGCTCCAAGGTTGATTGTGCATATATATAACCATAGATACATAAGCGTTTGGTTAGTTTGCCTTAGGGAAATATCGATAATTTATTAAATATTCAAAGAAAACACGGGGCATTGGCCGTGAGTGTTAAAAGCCTGCATCACACAGTTGGAAATTAATCGCGGTTCGATCCGGCTACTGACCAGTTGTGATGTCAGATGTTGAACGTGAGTTTATTTCTTAATAATTATTTTATTTCTTAATAATTATATGTGATTTCCCATTCCAAGGCGCGTCGTATTCTTTATCATGAAACCACATGGCACTTTAATTGTGGTAAACTGAAGTGATTCTGTATTAAAACATCTGTTATTGTGGGCGCCTCGCCACCTGCGCCGTAGGTAATGAACCCCCTAGAGTGGTTTTATTAAAAAAAAAAAAAAAACAAGGCAAAGTTAACACCTACTGAAAGTTTTAATTTGAATGAATTACGTCCGAGTTCAATGCACGCTAAAGTTTATTTGCATACTTCAACCATAATAAAAAATTACAGCCAACTGAGAGTTGACCTCGCGTGGAGAGGGTTCCGTACATTGAATATGATACCATGTTTTTTAAATATGACTCAAATTTGTTTGTGGAACCTATGTAAAATATGTATTTAGTTCAGGGACCGCAACTTTTATGAGTTTTATTTCAAAAAATAATTTTTAATTATTATTTTGTAATTTTTACTTAAAAATCAAAAGTAATTATTATTTTCAATTTATATTTTAAAAATCAAAAAATTAAAATTATTTTCAATTTTTGTTTTAAAAATGAAAAACCAAAAATTATTTTCGATTTTTATTTTAAAAATCACTAATAGTATTTATGTTGTGATTTTTTTTATATTAATCATGAAAATAAAAATCAATTTATGTTTTGCTAATTTGAAATGATTATTTATTTGAATGTATTATTTCATCAGATTTCATTTTATAAAAAGTATTTTTGTAACGCGTTTAGATTTTATCTTAAGTCAGTCAAAATTAGTTTTAAAGCTGCCCTTTCAACACTAACTTGTGTTGCCGGACACTATGCACAACTTTAGCCAATTGAAATAAGTGGGTATACACAAAATTTTTTCTCCTCCCAATATTTCATGGTGTACATGTATACATCAATTGGTTTCGGGTTATAAGCTCCAATTTCAGCAATAGCCTTTATGACATCATCATTGCTACTTTCGTCTTCCTCGTTGCCAGAAGCCCCATCAATGGAATTTAAGTATTAGGTTGTTCAATAAGTTTTGCCGTTCATTATAAGTATTTAATGATAGATAACGGTTGTACAATTTAAATTAGTAACAGTCAAATTCGCTGTTCATTTAAAATTAGCAATACATGTAAAAAAATAATAAAGTTAATAATAATTAAATTTTTATGCAAATAAATTGAAAATACAAATTTATGCGCTATGTGGATAGCCCATTGAATAAGCAATAATTTTAATATAAATAATTTATATGTACGACGATTCCATCATAATAATTTTTTTAGTTAAAAATCGACCCCATAACTGTTATTTTCGGTCCCTGATTTAATTATATTCTGGAGTGAAATTTCTTATTAAACTGAAACTTGTTCAGCGAGGTGTAAGTCCAAAAAAAGGGAAACGGAATTCATGATGATAGTGCTTGAGGGACGTAAAAGGGATAAACATTGGCTTGTCCGTCTGAAGCGTTGGATAATGAGTGTGAAAGAGAATTTGACTCTGCTTGTGTCGTTGCTGCTTTGTTGCTGTTGTTGTTGTTGCTCCTGTTTGGTTTTCTTTGGTGTAATATAAATAATTAAATACGTTATTTGCCCCAATTATTTTAAAACTTGATTCCTACTATTTTGTGCAGCCGTTTCACTTCAATGGCACATTGGCACATACAATTTTTTTGAAAGCCTTTTGGCAGTCTTTTCAAACGTTGTCTAGCATGAACTGTCAGGATTCGTTTAACGTATATGAGTCCCAAATGTATGTAACGTACTTCAATCGTATCCACTCATTTCGTTTTGATTAAGCAAGTAACTGATACAACTGAGTAACTTCAATGACTAACTAAAGATTTTACACTTTTTTTCACCACGTTATGATCAGATTTCTTGTAGGTTTTGTCGAAATAAATAAGTAAAGAATTACTTTCTGTACTTTTTCAAAATTTTGGGCTCAGTGTATCGTCGATCGCTAGGGGTGTCAATTGTCATCTCTTCTCCTAAATAACTTTAAGACTATTTATTCTACAAAACGCAGACCTTATAGGATCACTCGTATGTCTCTATGTCCCACTTTTACAGCCAATTTGCTCTGAATCTACTGGACCTATTAAGTTGTACTATATATTTGGCTACAGATAAAAGTGTAATCAGCCTCTAACAAAGAGCAAGATTAAACTAAAGCTAGGATTCAACTTAGAATTCAACACATATAAGGACAAAGAAGATTCAAATAAGGAGAAAAAAAGTAGGTTACAAGTTTAGAAAATAAATTACGTAAATAAAGCTAGCATTAATTCAACGACGCCAAAAATTTTGTCTTATTAAGATAAGAACAGCTGGGAGGAGAAGCACACGCAAAGTAAAAGATTTGCATAAGACATAAAATGGATCATGTTGTAAATAAGAAGTTCTACATAGGGCAAAACTAATAGGAAAATAGTGTCTAGTTGGCCGTGCTGGTACACTAAAGTTAATCGTACTAAGTAAGAATGGTGAGTTAATACTACCATAAATGGGGTTATACATAGAAGTTACACCCACGATAGTTCTACAACTAGACAAGGTTGATCAATTTTAGACGAAACCGATAAGATGGTAGGCAAGCGTTAGGAACCCAGTGCAAGTATTTAAGAGCAAAAAGTAGAAATTGCTTTTGCACCGACTCAGTATGGTGGATATCAGATATTGAGGGTCCCAGACCCAAGACGCATACTTCAGAATAGATCTTACCAGTGAAGTGTATATCAATTTGGTAGTATACGGATCATAAAATTCCAGCTTTTAATATAACCAAGGACACCTCTAGCTTTGGAGACTGAAGTGGAAATGTGGGTGCCGAAATGAGACTTGGAGTACTTCAAAATACCAGGGTCGTTAAACTGAGAAACACGTTCTAAACTATTTGAGTTAATGTAATAAGAATTTTAAATAAGGGTTCCGCGAGGGGATAACTTTGCATTTATTGATGTTGAAGATTAAATAGTTATAGGAAAACCATTGAGATAAAGAGTCTATGTCACTTTGAAGGAAAATATCATGAGAGGGGCTATTAAGTTTGAAACATAATTTTACACCGTTTGCATACATTAAAATATAGGAGCGTTTTATGGCGGTAGGTAGATCTTTAATAAAGATATTGAGAATGAAAGGCACCAAATAACTGCCTCGAGGGACACCAGATGTTACGTTTAGAGACTTAGATATTGAGGACTTACAGAGTATTTTGAGTCCGAAAATCAAGGTAGAATGCCAGGCATCGAACTAAAGGGGAAGGGTAACCAAGAGCTATAAGGTTGGTTATGAGCAAAGCATGTGATACATCAGTTTGGCCACCTACCGAGAAGTTTTCGTTAGCAATAGAAGTATTTTCCAACAGATTAGTTATCGTTGAACGGTTCTTTACAAAACCATACTTAGACATACTCAACAATGGGCGAATATAGTACTGTAGATGATCAGTAATAATCTGCTCAACCATTTTAGGAATTGCACACAGCTTAGCAATATCTTTGTAGTTCGACATATCAGACTTACTACCCCTTTTTATACGGGAATTATATAGGATTCTATCCAGCCACTTACCATAGGCGAAGTAATAAGCGCTAAATTAAATAAGTTACGAAGAGCAATATATAAGTTTTCAGCACAGCTTTTTAAAATACAACTAGGTATATTATCCGGACCAGAAGAAAATGAAGGATTAACCAATTTTAGATAACTTAATATGCTGCCGTTAATAAACGGCAAACTGAATTGATTAAACTCACCAATTTTATAAGGATAAGGAGAGCTATTTCCACAGGAACTATTAGAGTAGAGTAGGTGCCCTGGAAAAATGGAGCAAACATTTTCGCTATCCCAACATCAGAAGTACTTACAACTTACTGTGTGATATATAAAATGAACTGTCTTGTGTAAGGGTCTCAAATATTTATTTTCATATATATATATTTTTTTAATTTTCAAGTGAATAGTTTTAAAGTTTTTTAGAAAATAAACTTATAAACATTGCTATGTTAATAAATAGTGCTCATTGTGGCAAGACTACCGATACATCCAAAAAGGCGCATTGGTGGTTTTTCGTTATACGTATACGGATTATTAATTAGGAGTGTTGAATATTTGTGAAAGTTTCATTAAAATGTTCTTCAAAGTGTGAACTTTTATATTTCGTTAAATAATTCTGCAAAAATTTACATTTGTGTATAGGACAACAGCTGATATGATATGAACAGATTACGACGTCAAATAACGAAATTGGTCGTTAACGAAATGTAGCGTGTAACCTTATAATTTTATAACTTTTATATATTTATGACGTTTCGTGAAGACCATTATTATTTCATAAACATTTAAAAATGGTAAAAACTATTACTTCCCAAGGAAGCGCTAGCGCTTCTGGTCGGTTTGTGCGTGTGTGCTTCGACATCTTTACCAAATAGCATGAGTGAGCTCTCATGCTCTCAGAAATCATGGCATGAAAAAACCCACTCGACAAACGAAAGTGATTTTGAGTAAGAAACAAGCAATCGAGAAAACAACTACTACGAATTGGTTAATGTCGACATCGACGTTAACTGAATCAACGAATATAAAGAGTATGTACGTAACAAAAACAATGCTTGTACCGTTAGGAGTACAAATACAAATAATTCAACGAGTGTTCAAATTGAAAAGCGCTTCGTCAAAAACTCGCAAAGCAACTTATCCAAGCAAGAAGCGAGCAAAAATCAAAGTAAAATTAACAAAAAATTTCAACCTATCAACGTAGAAACGTTCGAGCAAATGAACTAATTAAATTTGTTAAACAATATAAATTTATTAAAATAACAGTTTCAAAAAAAAAGAATATAAAGATAAAAAAACACTTTTTGTAAACACAGTTAATGACTTCGCAAAAGTTTGCCATAATTTAGAAAAAACTAAAGCCAACTTCTTCACTTTCACGCCAAAGCACCTAAAAACAAAAACTTATATTCTAAAAGGTCTGAATGCTAACACAAATCCAGTAGAAATATTACGACAACTGCATCATCATTAAAATGACAAACTAATACAATTTATTAAAGTATCCAAATTTAACACCAGAAATTCAATGAAACTAAATAAAAAACTAAAATTTTTGTTGGTGCAAGTCTCACTTGAAAGCGACGTTAACTTACTAAAACATATCAAATGTGTTCTATACAGATATGTAAAATGGTAAAGCATTAAGAGACCCGAAATATCTCAATGCAGAAATTGTCAAGGATTTTTCCACAGCGCGGCAAACTGCCACTTGCCACCCAGATGCGACTAGTGTACCGAACCACATCATAGCAACGACTGTAAAATTCCAAAGATGCTGGAGGATAAAAGTCATCTTTTCCGCGTCCTATGTAAGAAACATGGTCACCCTACTTCTTACAAGGGCTGCGAAAAATATATATTAACATTAAAAGAAGACTAGAAGTCCAAACACTAATAGATAAAAATGTCCCTGATCTAGTTCTAATCAATGAAACAAAGCATAATTTGAGGCACAAAGTTAATTTTAATGGCTTCTCAATGATCAAGAGGGACAGATCAAATGCTATTAGACAGGGTGGAACCGCAGTTTAAAAATGGCATTAAATTCAAAATATACACTAACCAACTAACCGAAAAGCTTGAAGCTTACTTTTTAAAAATACTTATGGATTCTAACGAATTACTATTTATTGTCGCTATATATCAGCCATCATTGTTTAAGCAACTGTTATTGCGATCGGTTGTGTTAATATTCTTTGCGTTTCGTTGATTTCGTTTGTCTTGAGCACAATCTTACAACAACACCATTGTCGCTCTTCGGTATTCCAATAAAGAGAATAATAATAACAGTTCAATAAAGAATTCACGGGGTCTTTGTTGTAATGCTTCGCTGCCATTACAACAAAATTGCCTCGCCTAAAGAAAACTGGAGGAATGAATAAAGTCACCAAAGCTGTCAAAAAGAATGCTGCTGAAATAAAAAATAATTATGTGAACTACTTTCATCCACTACAACCATTAACGGACGAAATGGAAAATGAGATGGCAACAGGTGATTTTTCCGATGATGAACCGGTTGAAAAAACCAACATTAAGGAACTTATGAAATGAAACTATGTAAAAAACTAAAATTTTTGTTGGTGCAAGTCTCACTTGAAAGCGACGTTAACTTACTAAAACATATCAAATGTGTTCTATACAGATATGTAAAATGGTAAAGCATTAAGAGACCCGAAATATCTCAATGCAGAAATTGTCAAGGATTTTTCCACAGCGCGGCAAACTGCCACTTGCCACCCAGATGCGACTAGTGTACCGAACCACATCATAGCAACGACTGTAAAATTCCAAAGATGCTGGAGGATAAAAGTCATCTTTTCTGCGTCCTATGTAAGAAACATGGTCACCCTACTTCTTACAAGGGCTGCGAAAAATATATATTAACATTAAAAGAAGACTAGAAGTCCAAACACTAATAGATAAAAATGTCCCTGATCTAGTTCTAATCAATGAAACAAAGCATAATTTGAGGCACAAAGTTAATTTTAATGGCTTCTCAATAATCAAGAGGGACAGATCAAATGCTATTAGACAGGGTGGAACCGCAGTTTAAAAATGGCATTAAATTCAAAATATACACTAACCAACTAACCGAAAAGCTTGAAGCTTACTTTTTAAAAATACTTATGGATTCTAACGAATTACTATTTATTGTCGCTATATATCAGCCATCATTGTTTAAGCAACTGTTATTGCGATCGGTTGTGTTAATATTCTTTGCGTTTCGTTGATTTCGTTTGTCTTGAGCACAATCTTACAACAACACCATTGTCGCTCTTCGGTATTCCAATAAAGAGAATAATAATAACAGTTCAATAAAGAATTCACGGGGTCTTTGTTGTAATGCTTCGCTGCCATTACAACAAAATTGCCTCGCCTAAAGAAAACTGGAGGAATGAATAAAGTCACCAAAGCTGTCAAAAAGAATGCTGCTGAAATAAAAAATAATTATGTGAACTACTTTCATCCACTACAACCATTAACGGACGAAATGGAAAATGAGATGGCAACAGGTGATTTTTCCGATGATGAACCGGTTGAAAAAACCAACATTAAGGAACTTATTGCATCTATTACTGTCCTAAAAAAGGGCTCTAAATTTGTTCATGAACTCTTAAAAGGTCTAAACTTTAATGACTACCTTATTAAAACGATATCTATTGGAATAAAAATATTCCTGAACAGCACGACAGCGTATCATGTTTCCTGCAATAAACCACAAAAAAAAAAAAATTGGGAGTTTTACTCGTACAAAACTAAAAGCACCAAACCATACAAAGCGGTACTCTCTGGTTTGGAAAAAGTTTCTAACGATGAGCTGAAATTGTTGAATAACTTAGGTTTGAAATGTATAGATGTAAAAACAGAACATAAAAAGACTAGAAGTGGTTACGCAATACTGCTCTATGTAGTCTACTTCGAAAACAAGTCAATAACCCTACAGAAACTTAAAAAAGAATTTGCTTGTTTAAACCACACTAGCGTACGTCGGGAATACAAATCCAAACTACCAAATAAACTGACCCAATGCTATAACCGCCAAGTATTTGGACATGGATCAAGTCGGTGCAACGTCAAAACTTCTTGCTCCCTTTGTGGTGAAAACCACCACACCAACACTTGCACAAGCTCTCCAAAGCTGCTGTGCGCTAACTGTAAGGGCGAACACTCCTCAATTGACCTATCATGTCCCTGTCGAATTTCTTACCAGATGTTACTGCATAAGAGAGTCAACAACAATAAACACATCTCTAGTAACTACGACGACAAGTATACTAGCTCAAACAATACCAACGCCAGAAACTATAACGGCACCTATGGAGAGAGCTCTACGCTACGACGAGGCCTAGCCACCAACAACGTCTTTCACGGTAACAATAAGAGCAGTGCCAGCAACCACAACAACGACAGCCGCTAAACCAACAACAACGATAGTTCACATTTTCTCAACTACAAGGCTCAAAGCCAAGCGCTGACCTAAGCTACAGACGTGCTCTTGTTGGTAAGCATACGCCTGCACAGACTCTCCAAAAACACCAAGAGCACCTAATCTTTTTACACTGGATGAAATTAATGATCTAACAATGGAACTTATCACAAAACTAAGTAACTGTGCTACAAAATTAGAACAGTTTAATGTAATCGCACAATTAGCTATTAAGTATGTCTATACTAACAAATAATATATCAAATCCTCTTAATATTATGGCATGGAATGCTCGTGCCATTCGAAACAAAAAAGGTTGAGTTCTTCAATTTCTTGAACGAACAGAACGTACATATTAAGTTAGCGAAACCTGGCTAAGGCACAGCGATATCTTTGCATTTCCCAGTTACTCCGTTTCTAGAAATGGTCGCGCTATCGGCAAAGGAGGTGGAGTAGCAATTGTTGTAAACAACAAACTTAAACACAAGCGAATTCCCAATGAAGACACCCACTTATTTGAAAACATTGGATATACTTTCCTGGTAACAATGCTTGCTGCCTCAAAAATTGAAGTTTATCAAAGCGCTCTCACCAAAAAGCCATGTTCAAATCAGACTTAACTAAATTGGCCAGAATCACTGGCCGTTATCTGATTGCAATCGATATAAACTGTCGAAACAGGTGATGGAACTGCTTAAGAGGTAACTGCTGGGGAAACACTCTATACGAGCTGTCCTTGACTGAAAATTTTACTGTTATATATCCCAATGATCCCACTTATATCACATCCTCTAATAAATAATAAAAAAATATCTACTCTGGATATTTTCCTTTCTAACTCAACAAACATGATTTCTACTCCACTCACCTGTAATGACTTATCATCTGATCATGTACCAGTATTAGTAAATGTCACTGCTAACGTCGACCCAAAAAATAAAACATTCCTAAATTTTGCTAAGGCAAACTGGAAGCATTTTAAACGCCAACTTACAAATAATTTTCATAAAACTCTTGATATTAACTTGTATACAACCACAAAGTTGACGAAATTATTGATAAACTGAAAACTAAAATAAATGAAGCTATCGAGAAGGCTGTTCCTAAGCACTCGATAAAGTACTTCAGCACCCAACTCCCAAATCTTGTTCTTGAGCTACTCAAGCTCCGTATTATGACGCGACGGCAATGGTACAGAACACGATTGCCAATCCTCAAAGTGTGACTTGCTCATTTTAACCGTATTATTAGTTCTGAATTACTTATGCACAATAACAACTACTGGAACACTAAACTTGATAAACTTGACAAATATTCTAAGCCTTTTTGGAAAATAACCAAAATAATTAAGAAAAAATTACAGTTCATTCCTTGTTTAAACTGCCTTAACGAATCATACACGATTTGTGAACAAAAAGCCGACATATTTAGTAAAGTTTTCGAGGAAAAGCACAAACTTAATCGAGCGCTATCTGACTCAAGTACAATATTTTTAGTCAATGACTCCATAAGTATGATCGATTCTACACGTGGGCAGAACTTAAGATTTCCATTAATTACAACTTCTGATGTAGTTTGTGTTATACAATCGCTTCAACTAAATAAATCGCCAGGTATTGACTGCATTCCAAATATATGCATCATAAACCTACCAAAGAAAGCAGTTGAATATGTTAGTAGAATATTCAATGCATGCCTCAGCTTAGGTTATTTTCCTTACTCTTGGAAAGTGGCTAAAATTATCCTCATTCATAAACCGGGAAAACCGCTTGACTCACCAAATTGTTATAACCCATTTAGTTTGCTAAGTGGCTTATCCAACATTTTTGAAAAAATTATAAAAGTTAGGCTTACTTCTCACTGGTTGCAAATCATATCTTGCCCAGTGATCAATATTGATTCATAGCCCAACTTAGCTGCATTCACCCACCTCTTAAACTAAAAAGATTTGTTAAGGATAACCTTCAAAATAAAATGTGTGTTGGTATGGTCACCCTTGACATTGAAGCTGCATTTGATATAGTATGGCATAATGGTCTATGTTTGCAGATGATACGGACGTTTACTGTGCATCGAATACTTTTATAGATATACATAGAAAATTACAAAATGCTTTAGATGTCCTAGCTGCTTATTACAGAAAATCGAAAATCAAACTAAACTGTAATAAAACTAACTCCATTTCATTACAAGAAAGCGCAAGCCTTTTTAGCCAACGCTAACCTTGTCATTGACAACGTGTGCATCTGGGAATCTACGATATCTAGGTCTCTTCCTTAACAAAAAATTAACTTTAATTTTCATATAAGCAAAACAATTAATAAAGTCAACAAAACAATTAGAATTCTAATCCCGTTCATAAACCGCAAGTCGAAATTATCGTTAAAAGTATAATAAGTTTATTATTTATAAATCCATATTTGTGCCAATTATTCTCTATGGATCGGTAGTCTGTGGGGATTGTGCGCAAACCTATCGGAAAAAACTACAAGTGACGGAAAACAAACTTATGAAGATGATTCTTAAATTGTCTTTTTCTTCTTCACTGTCTGCTTGCATGATATAGCTAAAATAAGCACCATTGATCTAATGATAGCCAAATAAAATTTCAATTATTATTAATACACTAACTCTGTAAACCAACATTAAAGCGTTTATACCCCACTTAAGTCCTCTTGGGTGCATTTTACTTATGTAAAAAAAAATTTTATTAAAAAAAAAATAAAATAATAAAAAACTTCAAATTCCAAGGCCAGTACTCGCAAAATTAACTACTCAAACAACTTTAACTCAATTACAGTGTTGATGACGAAAATTATAACTACTTCATAACTCAAGAAAAAATTATTTACATATTTGCAAAGTTAATAAACAAACTATCCACAGGTATCGATAACATAACTCACACTGTACTAAAAAAATTACCAGAAATCATTTTAGAATATTGCACGTTTTTTAATAACATGCTTAACAATTCATATTCGATGTTTATATTTTTATTACATTTATGTTTACTTTACTATATTTTGCTCTATAATTGTATTAATTTAATTTAAATGTATATTATTTTTGTTACTATTTTGATTTTTTTCCCCTACATCCTTACAAAAATAAAAAAACTTTTGTGATCTGCTCACATAAATTAGTTACAACCCAGAAATAACTTTTAAACCATGTACTAATAGTCTTAATAAAAAATAAAGACATATGTAAACGACATATGGGAAATAAAAAAAAAATAAAAAAAATATTCGATGTGTGTATAAACATGAACTTGATTAACAACTGCAATGAGTGAAATTTGATTAGCGAAGGGCAATTTAGTTTTAAATTCAAACACTCAACAACGCACGCAACACATCTTTTAAAATCAGAAATTTGTTGGAACCTAAGCCAAAAAAAAGCGCAAGGGCTTCTTTAATTGACCTCAAAAAAGCATTAGATACTGTTTGGGTGAAAAGCTTAATATTCAAACTGTTACAATACAAACTTCCTTTTCATCTGATAACCTTAATCCATAACATGATCTCAAATAAAGAATGGTCTTCAACAAGGCACTGTCACTTCCACTATATTATTCAACTTATATGTCCAATATGGACATATGACATATTTTTATCATAAAATTTAGGAATTTCGAAAGAAAATGTTTAGGAGCATGCACTATACAATAGAGCAAAAATTAATAGAATTGATAATTTTATAATTAAATTAATACGTAAACTTATTCTTCTTAAAGTTAGATAAAAGGAGACTGTTGCCTCTAAAAACCTTGTAGCAGCCAGCTCCAATTTGGCTCCGTAATTCGCCACTTAATGAACCGCGCTGCTTCACCTTTGTTCTTAGAGTTACTTTATTAATTACTTAAAACTAAGCTTAAGGCTACACACTTCAATTCCCCCTCAATGAGAGAGAGAGAAAAGTGCTCAAATGTGAGAGGGTTTTCTCAGTTGCAATTACACCACGCTCATTTAGGGTGGATCATAAATTCAAAAATAATTCAATAACATATAGTAAAAAACGGCGGCAACATGCTCCCCACCTTGGAAGCTCCTTACAAAGCAAAATTTCCTTTACGATTGTTCTTCTTTACGAATCCTCTCCTCGCAAAAAAGCGCTTCAAAGCCGCATTTCAATGCTGCTGTGCTAAGGTGCGAAATTAGCTCCAAATGGCCTTCGTGAAAAAGCATACTAACACGCAAAGATATTCCTTTACCGGACAACGGCCACGCTGGTTAAAGTGCATCGTGATGGGGCCAGCGAAGTCCACCCCGGCACGGCTGAAAGGATGCATATCATGATGCATATCACACTCGCGCCGATGGCAAATCTCCCATCAATTGTTTAGCTGCATGTAAATTAATTCGATACGTGTATTCTATTATGGATTTAACGACACCATGATTATTTGGTAACAGATTCGGATGTTTGGTAGCAAATTGAATAGATAATCTAACACCAACTCGCATTATCGGGACATAGTTGCTTTTGAAATAAATGGGAAAAGACCTTGTACCTTTGAAGATTTGATTACTCTACCCTCACTTAACGTATTTCTTATGAAAAGTGCAAACTCTGAATATTGTAAACAATGTAAACTAAGCCGCCTCGCATTTCAGCAACTGATAAAGCCTTACCACCGGCGGAATTACCCGCCTTGATCAAACAGCGCCAGCGAAATATATAAGCAAAGACTCTATTCAATGAGTTGACAAACTTGCAGTTTCCGACTATATCCTCACCGCGGCTAACCGCCGACCCGATCAATATATATCTTCATTGGTGCTGCTCCGGCAACTTTTCTCCTGTCGACTGCCACCCAGAGTTCAGCCATTGATTCACGAACTTACTTAAGAATTCAGGGCCTTTCCACCATAAGTTGCACTCATTCAACCTGGAAGCGCACACCCCAAGTGACACCAGGTCAGCTGGGTTCAGCTTAGACTCAATGTTGAACCATTCTGATACTTGCGACAACTCACGTTCATCCTCATTCTTTGATGGCTGCGATACCATCAGCGACACATTCTGATAGTCCTTATATTCACACACTACTATCCAGCCTAACAGGGACTTTTGCAATAGCGGACGATCCTTACCAAGCGTTATTTGCCCTGCTGCTCTGAGCTTGAAAAATAAGTGAAATCCTATGAGTATATCTATCTTTCCTTTACTATAGAATTTGGGATCAGCTAGACGAACTCCTTTTGGTATTTGTAGGTGCCCATCTTTCCATGGTACAATTGGTTCGTATTGACTTATTTTAGGTAGTATACAAAATCTTGATACTGCCGAAAAGCTGGTTAAACGTGAATTAAATTTGGTTTCAACTTATCCTACAATTTTCGAATTTGCATTTCCAATCCCACAAATGATAATATCTTCTTACTTAATCTTCAACTTTAATTGATAGGCTAACCTATCAATCATGAAATTTAGTTGACTTCCTGAATCCAGCATGCATCTACACTCGCGGAAGTGCCCCAAATGGTCCTGTACCTGAACCACTGCGGTCGCTATAAAACTTTGGCACTGCTTAGTTAGTAGGGCGCTACGATGAATCATCCCTTGACTTTCCCTTGGCGACTTGACCATAACATTCTTTTCTACTCCGGTCTCCAAAGACTCTTGGTCATTTTTAAGATCTCTATGCAATAAGATGTGATGGTGTTTGCTGCAGACACTACAATGGGCAACTGAGCAATCTCGCGTGCTGTGACGTTTGCTAAAACAAACTAGACACAATAAGCGTTTCTTAACTTTTGCATATCTTTGAAAGGGAGTCAACCTTTTAAACTCAGGACTAGACGGTAATTTATGATCCGCAGAGCACAGGTAACACCCAATTTTACACTTTCTAAAAGCAGTGGCCGCTAAAATTGCTCTGGCTCTTTCCTTTCGCCCTCCAACCCTTGGGCCCTTCTGAGCAGTACAACGTCTGAATTCTCGATTGGATAAGTTCGTGTGACGAATCGCTAAAAATTTCGAAAGCTGGATCCAAGATGGCAATGTAGTCCCATCCCTTTCGTTATCCCACTTATCTTGGGTTTCAATGTCCAGTTTGGCACGAACCAAATGAAAATAATCGCTTCCAATACCTCTTCGTCACTACCCAACGATTTCAATGCAGCTAGTTGTGAATTCACATGATCCACCAAGGAGCGCAGAGAATCTGGCTCTGCTTGGTTAACTCGCTTAAGTTCGAACAGCTCTCAAACATGAGATTGGAAAATGATTGCCCTATTTTCAAACCTACCCTTAAGAAGCTTAACTGCTTTTTTGTAATTGTTCCCAGTTAAGACATTCAATGGTACTAAGTTCACCATAGCTTAAATAATATCTTAAATGTATGAACTTGTAAAAATCGGCCAGTTCGGAATTGCTATCAATAAGCGCCTCATATGTGTGAAACCAACTTTTCCACTCAGTAAATTTGCCCGAAAACTTGGGCAGTTGTATTTTGGGCAATCTTGTGGCCTTAACATTTTGAGACGAATTTAACACAGAGATCTGCACCATCTGCTCTAACACTTCCCAATGATGCCTCACGTTGGACATACAACTTAATATTTTTGCCTTAACTTCACAATAGATGTCTTCGCATTTATGTTTACCCTCAAACACAGCCGCCTCATCACTGACCTCCTCAACTTCAGTTTGAATTTAACTCAGTTGTTTAAAATTTGCTTCATTCAAACTCAATCTTGCTTCAAGATCTCCCTGAGTCATTGAACTCGAATTCTTAAAAACATATTCCTTGTTGCGGACAAGCGATTGTAGCACGGATTCACTGGCCTGATTAAAATCAACGTTTCCTCTAGAACCGTATCACAGCGTTCAAAAAATTTATTCTGCATATAATTTGGCTAAAGCTGCTATGTTTGCACATAAATAGCACAAAAAAAAACTGTTAAAGACCACCCAACAACAATTAGTCTGTACCAAACCGAATTTGCATAACTGAATTTGAAGACTCTGGTATGTATATGTTTTCTATAAAACACCAAAAACAAGACGAGTCAAAAAACAGCAATTACATCAACTCGCCCTCTTTATTCCCCTTATAAATTCTCTAATGTGCTACGTTTACAAATAAATAGCACATAACACTGTTAAAGATCACCCAACAACATTAGTGTGTACCAAACCGAGTTTGCATAACTAAATACGAAGACGCTGATATGTATATGTTTTCTATAAAACACCAAAAACAAGACGAGTCAAAAAAACCGCAATAACACCGCAAGTTGAATTATGTATTAAAGCTTACACTTAGCACCTTTGCCCACACAATTACCGAAATTAAAGAACAACAATTCGAGTTATGTTTCAACGTGCGAACCGCTATAAAGTGAATAAATGCAAGGAATATTGCTTTAAATTCACAATCAAATATAACAATTTGTTATTCTTTTTGCTTTAAAAACTTTCTCTTTTTTTTGATTCTACGCACGCATGAAATTAATAAGTTCTGTGCTTGAAGCTTCAGTTACCAAATGCAAAGAGATTTACTCACTGTAACAGATTCGGAATATGCGCTTTATCCCTTGCCCATCAGATCCTATTTCCAGTGTTTCTCGGATATGGCCCTTTTCCTCCAGGTCCTTGCTCGAGCGCCAAAATGCTGCCTCTAAAAACCTTGTAGCAGCCAGATCCAATGTGGCTCCGTAATGCGCTAATAAATGAACCGCGCTGCTTCTCCTTTGTTCTTAGAGTAACTCTATTAATTACTTAAAACTAAACTTAAGGCTACACACTTCCATTCTCCCTCAAAGAGAGAGAGAGAAAAACGCTCAAATGAGAGAGGGTTTACTCAGTTGTAATTACAACACGCTCATTTCGGATGGATCATAAATCCAAATTATTCAATAACATATAGTACAAAACGGCGGCAACAGGGACTAATGCAATAATAATGGTGTCCCAACGTCTTATCTTCGATATAGAGGTGCGACAGACAAAAAAATTAATACTGATTCTGACACGAATTTTTGACACGAATTTAAATAATCATAACAGAAGATTTGACACCTTAATCCCAGTTAAGGATGAAAATAAGTCATTAATTATCACCATTCAGTTCTGGTGGAAAACATCCTAAATATACCAATCATCATATTCCCATCATCCAGATTCCTCCCCCAATCCTATACTTACTTTTAGTTTCGTTTTATTTCTTTTTCTTATTTTCTTCATTATTAAGCTTATATTACTTCTATTAGATTATTTATTTATTTTAACATCAGATTTGGTAATAAATTAATTTTACATTTGTACTGAAACGCGTAGAATTCTACACCTACCAACTTAAAGAAGAAAAACCTTACAAAGTGGTCATAAAAGTTCTCCACCATTCAGTTATGGAAAGCCAGGACAGATACATGTGCAAACTGCGGGCTTGTTCACCCACCTAATTATAAAGGCTGTGCTGTTTACCATAGCTATGTCAAGCGTACCTCTCTTAAAATTAAAAAGGAAAACTTAACGGATAAACCCAATATGTTCACCTCCAACAAAGTACGATACTTACAACCATTGCCCGAACAGTCGTCTAAAGAAACCTTTTCATACGTCGACACTAAAAGAGGATCAGCAAATGTATTTAATCAGTCTAATAAAAGGGAACGTCAACAGGAAATTCAGAAACACGCGAACAAGCGCCAGGGAAAATCTCTAAACGGACAGCCTAGCCGATTGGAGACAAACCCATATGAAGATCAGGTTCTGAACTCCTTATGGGCCGCCGTAAATACCTTAACTGATTCTATTAAAAGTCTCAATAAAACACAGAAGCAAATGCTGCATGGCGCCGCCATCTTAATTAAAAACAATCTTTTACACATCCCCTCACAACCTGTTCAAACTAATGAAGTTCAAATTGCGTCAACCAGTGTCTTTACTGCTATCGGCAATATTGAGTTCTGCTCCATTTACTACCCTCCTCGCTTTAACTGGTGTAGCAACGATTTTGCAGCTCTTGTGGACAACCGTACCAGAAAGTTCTTTGTTGATGGTGACTGGAACGCCAAACATAGGCTCTAGGGTGACCAGCGATGCAGCAAAAGAGGAAAGGAACTAGCAGACTTAATTTTATCCTCGAACGTGGATGTTCTGGCCACTGGCAACCCAACCAGATTCCCCAGTCAGGTGTTTAACAACTCAAGCTGCTTAGACTTCGCCATTTACCAAAATATTCCCCACTGGAAATTTCACATTGAGAGTCAATTTGACTTGAACTCCGAGCATCTCCTTCTGATCGTATTATCGGATCGGATTATTCTGCAACATATTTCCCGTCAGACGACAGGCTTATTGTTTGCTAGACTAATTTGAAAAAATGTAAGAGCCACCTTAGCGACTCCCTTTATCCTGATATGGAACTTAATTCTGGGCCAGATATCGATGATGCTCTGGAAATCTTCACTAGAAAGATTCATGAAGCTACCTCAGATGTCCACTACAGCATTACAAGTCCACATCAGTATAACAAAGGCGATTAGACCCTTACTTCAGAACTGCTCGTCCTCCTGTCGAATAAACGGAAGCTACGACAAGTCTATATCCGAACAAAATAACCGACCGACAAAACAAACTGGTATAGGGCACACTCCCAGCTCAAAGAAGCTCTTAGCATACATCGTGCCGCCTTCTTTGACAACATGCTCGCTAATGTGGAGCCTAGTAACAATGCGTCTTTCTCTCTATGGAAGGCAACATGGATTGCCCCACTGAAAGACACCAGTGGAAACTGGTGCCGCTCCGATGCTGAACAGACAAACACCTTCGCCGTACATCTTTCTGAGAGATTCAGACCTCTAGAAATGGATTCTCCAGAAGACGTAAGTAACATCAGACCCCAACTATCGTCCCCGCTGCAGATAGACATCTCTATCAACCCTTTCATCATGGCAGAAGTTGAAAGTTCAATAAGGAGCCTCAAGGACAACAAATCTCCCGGTCACGACAGGATATGTAACAGAACTTTGAGCCCGCCATCGTTACAATGTTCCATAAGCCTGGTAAGCCAGAAAGCAATTCCGCTTCCTAGCGGCCGATCAGTCTCCTTCCTTCGATTTTTAAGGTTTGGGAACGACTGCTTGCCACCAGGTTGATGTTTATCATTGACTCGGACTCATCCCCGAACATCAGTTTGGTTTCCGCGCGGGCAATAACACTACTGAACAAGTGCACAGGGCCGTAAACCATATTCTTATGGCGTTTGACGCAAAACAGTTTTGTAATGCTGTTTTTATCGACTTCGAGCAGGCGTTCGACCGAGTATGGCACCTTGGGCTTCTAGCGAAGGTGAAGCCCGCCCTACCATCACCCTACTTTGGCCTGGTTCAGTCCTACCTAGAGGGATGCACTTTTTTCGTTAAGACCCGAAGCGGGCTATCAGCCGCATATCCGGTCACGGCGGGAGTACCACAGGGCAGCGAGCTTGGCCCAATTCTCTTCTCTTAATTTTCTGCGGATATCCCAGTTCCTCACGCTGATGACATAGGCATGGCTCAAAATGCACCAACGTGTGTTTTACCTTGAGAAGAAGCTCTCCACCGTCTGTGCATCTCTGCAGCGACACACTCCCCCAAACCAACACAGTATACTTGGGTCTAACCCTTGACCAGAAGCTCACATTGAGCAAACACATCTCTTCTGTAATACACTCTTGTCGCAGCAAGATCATCAGGTTACACTGGCTAAATAAAAGAGGCTCACTATCCCTCTCTAACAAACGGACAGTCCACGTACAAATAATTATCCCTAAATGGAGATATGGCATAGAGATCTGGGGAATCGCGATGAAATCTCAGAAGAAAAGAAGAGTGCAAGTCCTGCAAAACAAGACTCTGCGACTAATGACTGGTTGTCCCTGGTACGTCAAAAACTAAACCCTGCACAGAGACATGGACATATCTGTCGTCGAGGACCTGATCGCCCTACAAACCAGCCGATACCACGACCGACTTTTGGCACACTCAAACCGCTTAGCCAGACCTCTGGCTGAATTCTCACCCATTCAGCGCCTCAAAATGCTTCACTTCCGCGAGGTCTTGGAAAGGAGCAGGACTCGCCTTAGATGGAGAAGACGCTAACCTTGAAATTAAATCTACGTAATCCTGACAGGTAATTAATGTATACGTTTGTAATAGTAGTAAATAATTGTTCAAACCAGGCGATAAGTTATGACATAAATGCAAAGCACATTATAAGGCACAATGCGCCCGGTTTGGTGCTTAATAAATAATATATCAAAAAAAAAACAAAAAAATTTTCTTAAAAAAAACAAAAGCGCGTGCCGTTCCTCTTTTTGTTGTTTTTATTAGATTTAATTTGTATACCAAGAACGATAATGCAATAACGCGATGACGCGCTGACGCTGCAACGCCACTTTAAAGTTTCAATCTACCAAAACCAAAGATGTTTCACATCAAAAAATAAAAAACACAAGGAAGAGCGCAACAGGTGGCACAAACCAGTGCTTCCTCTAAGCAAACTTAATACTAAAAAAAATTATATTTGCATTAAAAAACTAAAAAAAGTGCGATATTTCTACCGTAATTAATTTTAAATAATAAAAAAAACTAATGGTTTAAAAGGTCGGCAGAGAGAAACAAAGGATTTTTTCCACTTTGGCTTATATATATAGACGGGCAGGGAACCGGCGCGTTGCTGCCTTCGCGTGCGCCACTCCTTTTGGAGGTTTCAGTAGCTCTGCGCTCTGTCTACTGCTGCTATTTTCTCGATGATCTTTCAGTGTTTGACTTTTTGGATGGCATTTCGTATTCATACACTTAATTTTTTTTTTTTTGTCATTCGAATATTTGAACATTTCGACTTTGTACAATTTGAGCTGCATTGCCGGCAAACTCAATTCCCAGATGCTGCTTTCTATTTGTGTTTTATTTATATCTATACAGTTTGAGAAGCAACTGAAAACTCAGTTGGTCTTAGTATTTAGCGAATTGGACGATTTTTTCGCACCAAACTTAACACTTACCATCTAACAAACATACTTCCGTTATAACGTTTCTATAAGTATGTTAAAAAAAGAAAAAACAAATTACTGCTTTATACACAAAATACTATTAAGCATGCTAACATCCTTACTATTTCTCAGCTGCCGTTAGTTCCAAAAATCTGCCGTTTAGCCTAAATTCCTTTAGAATATGTTTTATGTATAAATCGTAGTTAATTACGCCTGTTTTATAAGTCTTTTCCGATCTTTATTCACAAACATTTGAATTTCTTTTGAAACTCATATCCTTGATATAAATCCTTTACAAAGAATTTTTCAAAACCAATTTCTTTTATAATGTTAACATGGGTAATTCTGGGATAATTCTTTTTTTAGCGAATTAATAGCCATCAAAAACAACTTTAATAATGATAAGCTTAGAGAGGTCTCTTGTTGAATGTGCGATAACATCGCCCAACTTAAGTGCGCTGGGTTGACCGGTCGTAATCATGACCGACTTTAAAGTATGGCTACCCTGCATGTGGTGGCATCAAGTGGGCTTGCCCTACCTGTTCAACCGACAGGGGGGCTTCTCAATACTACTCAGGAGAACTCTTTTGACTCGACTCCAATGGCTAATGCAGTACAACTTCCGCCATTATCCCCTCACACTAAATTCAACGGCATCTCGTAAAGCTCTCCCCTTTCCACCATGATATTCCTTATCACGTATAACAAACTAAATAGATTAATCCTTAAATATAGACATTTCGACTTCTAAGCCTACGCCGATCATTACCTCATGGTCAAAAAAATAAACAAGTGTACTTCAATAAACATAAATCCACTAATAACAGATATCCTCTCCTTGTGTGATTACTCGGGTGCAACTCTCTCGGGTTCAAAATGCAAACATTTGCACATTTGTAGGAAGCATTTCTGTCAACTCAAAATCTCCTCCTCTCTAGCTCCGATAGCAGACGTCAAAATCCTCAAAATGTTAGGAATCACTTTCAGTCACAGACACAAGTGGAACAATCAAGTGCCACCATGTACTTTGAAGGTGCTGCATCCTCGCAAACATGTTTTTATTTCCAGGTTGGATAAGGAGACAACCTGTGACGACGTTGCAGGCTATATATCATCAAAAGCATGAAACCTTTCGAATATTAATATTCATAAGTTTAATTTTTCTAACAAAAGAGAAGGCTCTTCTTTCAAGCTTTCAGTTTCTATGAAAGCAATTTGATTTATGTCTGCATCTGATTCAACTTGTTATAAGCCAAGAAAAGCTCTTAATTTTAAACATTCTAATTTCAATCGTTTTAACTCATTGCTTGCTTGGACGGATTGGCCAATATTAAGTTCTTCTTCTGATATTGATACTGCCGTTCGGTTTTTCAACACGACTATGCTGGATTATGTCAATAAATGTGTGTCTAAATGTGATGTTAGTGATGATTCTAAGCGTCCGTCTTGGTTTTGTATAAATTTGGTCCGTCTAAAAATATTAGGAATCGGTTATTTAAAAGATATAAACGCTATTGTTCCGCTATTGATTATGCGAATTATACCACGGCTCGTAGTAAATTTAACATTTCTAATCAATTATGCTTTAATAGATATTTGTTCACAATAAAAGTTAATATGAATGAATATCCCAAAAATTTGTTTAAAATCATTAAAATCAAAAACAAATCAGAGTTATTTCTAACTTGTATGGAGTTTAAATGAGTTGTAAGTAGCTCTGATGATGGGATAGCGAACCTTTTTGCTCAGTTTTACCATAGCCCCTACTCTAAGAGTGCCTGTGGAAATAGTTCACCTTATCCTAATAATCACTTCAATTTGCTACTTATTGACGGCAGTATTGTTTTTCGATATCTAAAAATGGTTAAACCCTCTTTTTCTCCTGGTCCGGATAATATTTCTAGGTGTATCTTAAATAGCTGTGATAACAACTTTTATATTCCCCTTTGTACCTTATTTAATTTATCCCTTATTATTTCATGCATGCTAAGTGGACGGAAAGAATCCTATATAATATATAATTCCCTTACTCAAAAAGGGTAGTAAATTTGATATATCGAAATACAAGCTGTTTGCAATTTCTAAGTTGTTTGAGCAGATTACAACTGATCATCTGCAGTTCCCTTTTCTCCCATTGTTGAGTATGTCTCAGTATGGTTTTGTAAGGAACCGTTCAATGGTAACCAATCTGTTGGAATTTTGTTCTATTGTCAATCAGAATTTCTCGGTAAGTAGCCAAACTGATGTCATCTACAGTGATTTCAGTAAAGCTTTCGACACTGTATGGCATGCTTTGCTTATAACCAAACTTAAAGCTTTTGGTTTCCCTTCTCCATTGGTCCGATGGTTGGCATCTGACCTTGATCATCGCACTCAAAGGGTAGTTTTTAAGCGCTCAATATCTAAGTCTTTAAAGGTAACCTCAGGTGTTCCTCAAGGCAGTCATTTGGGTCCTTTTCTTTTCAACATCTACCTACCGTCATCAAAAACTCTCAGCTTTAATGTATGTAGATGATGTAAAACTCTGTTTGAGCTTTATATCCCCTCTCACGGGATTTTCCTTCAGAGTCACATAGACTCTTTATATCATTGGTGTTCCAATAAGAATTCAATCTTCAACATGAATAAATGCAAAGTTATATCCTTTTTTCGCGGATCCCTTATTTGAAATTCTTATGACATTAACTCAAATAGTTTAGAACGTGTTTCTCAGTTTAACGACCTTGGTATTTTGATGGATTCGGTTTACGTTTCGGCACCCACATTTCCACATCGGTCTCTGAAGCAAGGGTTGTGTTTGGTTATTTAAACGCTGGAATTTGATGATCCGTATACTACCAACCAACGGACTTCACTGGTAATCGATCCTATTGAGTCGGTGCAAAAGCAATTTCTACTTTTTGCTCTCAAAAACTTGCACTGAATTCCTTAACTTCCATATTATCGGTGTCGTCTAAAATTCATCAACGTCCCTACCTTGTCTAGTTGTAGAAATATCATGGGTGTAACTTTTATTTTTGACCCCATTTATGGTAGTATTACCTCAACTTTGTTACTTAGTATGATTAACTTTAGTGTACCAGCACGTTCAACTAGACACTGTTTTCCTAATAGTCTTCCCTTATGTAGAACTTGAATTAATTCATAACTTACTTCCTAAACTTGTAACCGTTATTTATTCTACTTGTTTGAACCGTCCATGTATTGAATCCTAAATTAAATCCTAGCTTTAGTTTAATCTTGCATGCTTATTTGTTAGAGGCCGATGATGTTTTTATCTGTAGCCAAATATTTAGTACGTAGGCATTAGCTTTGGTGTCAGCAAATCTTTTAGCAATTCTGTTACATTAGTTGCATTAATTTGGAAGCACTTGTTCATTTCTTGCATATGTGATAATGATGTTTCATTGGAACTAAGTATAATACGTTTATATTTTCTTCAAACATAGAAACCAATATTTGGGCTTTCTGACATTTCTCTTGATTTGCAATTGGCAATTGCTTAATATTTAAAAATAAGATAAATATGAGATATATGAAATAATAAAAAAGGTGGAAAAAGCAGCCAACATTCTTAAAATAATTTATATTTAAAAAAAAATACAAATTCTACAAAATCAATGTAGAAGCAGCCCTGCAGTAACAAGCAGCATTCCTCCACATGGGAGACGTTCTGAAACAGCTCCAACAGCACTTTCAGCAAATTCAACAACAACAAGTAGAACAACACCAAATGCTAGAACATCACAGAGGCTTATATGTGAGTTCATTGATGAGAACATTATTTACTATGTGTTGAGGTATGAAAATAGGATAGATTTTAAACTATCAGAAGAATTTTAGATAGATATTAGGTTATAATGAAAATTGTATGATTGACATAACACGCGAAATGGATCATGCAGCAGATAAGTAGTTCTACAGAAACCGATATAAATTGGAATATAACCTCTAGTAACACGAGAAGTAACGTTAAAGTTTATGCTACCAAGCAAAAAAGTAGAATAGGTACTATCAACAATTAAATTATGTAGGAACATCACACCGAGGGTTGTTCTACGACTGGCCAACGTAGATAGTTGGATAAGCTTCAGGCGGCATCGGTAGGATGGAAAGTGGACATTTGGATCCCAGTGCATGTTACGCAGTGCAAACAGTAAGAATTGTTTTTGTACTGATTCAATGCGATCGCTATAAATTCTAAATTGGGGATCCCATACACAAGGTGCATATTCTAAAATAGGTCTAACTAAGGATGTGTACAGCAAGTTAGTAGTATAAGCATCATTAAAATCCTTAGACCACCATTTAATGTATCCTAAGACACCCTCAGCCTTATGGACGGATGAGTAAATGTGGCATCCGAAATGCAACTTTGGTTCCATCAATATCCCCAAATCATTAAATTGTGAAACACGTTTAGTAAGTGATCGTTGATACGATAATTATTTACAATCACATTTTTACGATTGAACAACATAAGCTTACATTTTTCACAATTAAGTGAAAAAAGTTTATAGAGCACCAACGATATAAAGAGTCAAGGTCATCTTGACGAAACTTTAAATGGACAGGAACTAAAATAGATGTGCATAGTATCACATCGGCAGCGTACAACACGTGGGAATGTTTAATGGCAAATGGCAAATCGTTTATAAAAATATTGAATAACAACGGACCAAGGTGACTGGCCTCAGGGACCCCGGAGGTTACACAAATAATTTTAAACAAAACATTTTGAGCACGTTAGGTAGGAAGTAATCCAACTGACCAGGTTGGGTAGAATACCGTAGGCATCCAGTTTATGAAGAAGTAAGAAATGACAAATACTTTCGAAGGCCTTACTGTAATCAGTATAAATAGCGTCCATTTGGCGTTGTTGAGAAAATTCTGAATTCTAGTAAATTGCTCGTAGTTGACCGCTGTTTAGTAAACCCATGTTGAGAAGTACTCAACAAAGGAAGAACGAAATGCTGAATCGGATCGGTAATTATATGTTTAAATAACTTCGGAATCGCACAGAGTTTAGCGATTCCTTTTTAATTTGAAATATCAGCTTTACTACCCTTTTAATGGAGAGGAATAATGTAAGATTGTTTCCAAATACTAGGTAAAATAGTGGTATTCAACAAAATGTCAAGCAGTTAGCAAATTGGTCTATGCAAACCATTAACACACAGCTTTAGAATACAACTAGGTACACCATCCGGACCCGGTAAAAAATTCAGTTTTAAGGCTTTTAAGTAAATAAAACTGAATCATATTAGATTACCGTCATATTAAATTGGTTAAAATTACTCAAAGAATAAAAAAAAATTGTCAAATCCACAAAACACACAATAGACGTCGAAGACCCCGACGATATCGACAAATGAATGGCCCTTTTCCATAAGACCGAAAGCGGCCATTGTGGCATAGTCACAACGTTTGAAAAACTGAAATCGAAAATATATAGCCCAAAAATAAAGGAGCACATACAGAAAATCCTCAAAAAGTGCAAAATAATTCAGGGGGCTAATATTATCGAATATTGGACAAAACTTTTGTACGCTGAAATTAGAAAAAAAAACTCATCGTCTTATTTACTAAAATCTTAACCAATTTTAGCATTGTAAGATTTCTAGTAGGTAAGAAAATATGATAAAATTAGCTCTGCTCAAAAATCTATTTCACAATGAACAGAACTGTTATCGTTAAAAACCTTGCAGAATTTCAGGAAAGCTCTTTTTCTTAAAATTATAGAATTTTGGACAGGTTTGTAACAAGTCCCCATTAGGAGCTATTTTAAAAACTGTTAACAATGTAAAATTATGTTGTATTATCGTCGAATTTGTTGAAAATAGTGAAAATTATTTTGAAGATATAAATTGGCAGTTTAGTAAAGATATTGCATAACAGAAGTGATCTCAAACCATATCAGCAAGGCTTCCTATAGTTTGTCACTTTTGTTGGCGTAGGAAAAGCACTCGAATTCTTCATTTAAGAAGTAGGAGGCGTCTTCACAGTTTTCAATTCTACGTAGTGGTATTTGATTTCTAAAGAAATCTTTCTATAAATTTTGTGACTGCAATTTATTTCTTTGCACTTGCTATGCAGATGTAGCGCTGTGCATTTTATTACCTGAATTGGCGTACAAATACTTTGGTTTGCTTTTTAACAATTTGCTTTGTTCCCTCTTCACTCTCATTGGAATTATCAAGCGCTTTAAGAGGCGAAAAATAAGGTGACCCAGTTTGAGTGCTACCCAGTGTCTATTTGTATCATTTTATTTTGAACTTTATTTTTATAATAACACACATAATAATTCTACTTGCTTTGAGGTAATTAAGTAAACACACATATGGACTGAAATAATCGCTCACAAAGAAAGAGCGCACAGAATTTGTTGTTGGGTAGCACGAACTTTGAGCGAAGAAGGAGATGTGGCTCTTTGTGACGCGCTTTGTCAAATTTATATAATTTCATAATCTTTGGCATTTTACACTAGAAAAGACAAAAGGAAGCGCATCAAACATATTATATAAAACTAATAGTCAATAATTAAAAATAATTTCATGCGAAAATCAACGTAAGTATACTATAAATGGATTTATAAATGATAGTGAAGTAAGTAAATAATATTTTATAACATAACTTTGGCAATTAGTGACTTGATTCCTACAGTTTGTTCAGTAGTTTCCCTTCAATAATGTGTTTATATACACATGACAGTTTTGTTCTCTTTATCTTGTCTAGATTCGAGTCAATTTTGTATTATGCGTGTACAGCTTGAGCTCTCACATCAGACTCAAATGTAGGAATTGATGAAAAATCGATACGGCAAATTTTGAGTGCAAATTCGTACAATGAAAGTGTGTGCTAAAATAACGCCTAAAGTGCTCAAGTTTAAACAACAAGAAGCTCGCAACAACATCACAGTGTTCACCTTATTGGCCGAACTTTCGCCGTACGAAACAGAAGCAGATAGAAGTGCTTCTTAAGGTGAAATCTGCATAGGAACAGGTCTTCTGACGCCAGAGAATTAGAATTTATTCTACCAGATCTACTGGCCTTGTCCTCTGTAAACTCCGTCTGCGTTGAAGTTCGTGTATTGGGAGTAGGTTGACACCAACACTTGAGTGTTTTGTAAGCTCCGTCTGGTGGATACGACTTAGTTTTGTTATCTCCTCTGTCACTGTTAGAATGTTTAGATCACAATGCAGATCATCGTTAGTTATGTACCATCCAGCCTTGGTGATCATACGAATGAGTTTTGATTATTGTCTTTGAATTATTCCTGTATTTGATTTTGCAGACTTTCCCCAAATTTGTGCTCCGCACATCCAGATTGGTCTTATAATAGCTTTGTAAATCAGTAATTTACTTTCTAATTATAATTTTGGTTTAAGCAGCCAATATAATTGACAAATCCTCCTTCTTAATTGATCTCGTTTTTTAAGTATGTGATGTTTCCAGTTGAGTTTATTTTCAATATATAATCCAAGGTACTTGGCTTCATTTTCAATTTTTTCGTCAGTTCCGTCAATCGTTTTGCGAGTTGGTGTGAATTTTGTTTTAGTTGTATATATAGGAGTAATAATATGGTCAGATAGGTTGTATATGTTTATTTGCCAAAATATGCAGCGAGTCTCATTTGCGTGCAATTATTGCAAAGGCCGATCACTGACTGACTCACGCTCACAAAAGCCACAAATCTCGTGCCTCTCTGAAGTCTTCCTTTTCTGTGTCTTTCCTTTTTCATTCTTGCAACTGTCTTTGCCTAGCCACGCTTTTAGCAATCATGACTTTTATCCGTCTCTCTTCTTTCAAAACATTATTATTTTACAGCACTGTACTTAGTTCTAACATAAAATTTCAGTTAGATGAATTTAAATCTCCGACATATATATAACATGTACTGTTTTGGTATTGTTTACTCTTATTGGTATTGTTTACACCTTTCAAACCACCTTAGGGTAGTATCCCGATTCTGTTGCAGTTTGGATGTTGCTGTGTTTACTAGGCTATGTACGCTAAGTATTATAGTGTCATCAGCAGATTTGGCTATCATTGAAGCGTCGTCATTTGGTGTTAGTATGTCCGCTGTAAAGATAGTGTATAATAACGGTCCGAGTACACTTCCTTGTAGTACGACTGTTTTGAAATTTATTAATGTGGAATAATCGTCTGAGTACTTAACGAAGAAATGTCTTTCTGTGATATAGCATATACATACATAATGCATATACATCTGTTATGCGGGAATATATTGTGCATTTTTCTGATTAGTCCTTTTTACCAGACTTTGTCGAAAGCCTTTTCTACATCTAGAAAAACTCATATGCCGAATTTTTTGTCGTCAAGATCGTATAGAATTTTATAAGTCACACGATGGATATGTATGGTCGCGTGATTCCTTCGAAAGCCAAATTGGTGGCCAGGTATTATGTGTTTGCGTTCTATCATAGGTAACAGTCGCTGGCACAGGAGCTTCTCGAATATTTTTGACAGCACTAGAAGTAAGCTTGTTCTATATGATGCTGGATTATATAAGTTTTTATTAGGTTTTGCAATTGCAATGACTTCAGCCACTTTCCATACTTTAGGAAAGTAATTTAGTCTAATTATCGCGTTGAATATAGTACGTATGTATACCACTGCTCGAAGTGGTAGCTCCCTTAAGAGTTTTCCGTCAATTTTGTGGTATCCGTGTGCTTTTTTGGGCTTTATGTCTTGCTCTATACATTTTAATATCTCATTTGTGCAAGTTTTTTAAGTCGAGTTGGCTGGGGAATAATTGTTAAGTGTATATGACAGACAGATTAATAAATAATGATTTTAAAATGTTTGTACTGAGTTTGCATTCTCTTAACGTTGCTTCAATCACGTTGTTCTAAACACCATTTCCATATGTTCCATTCCATAATGTTGGCTGGTTCAGGTTGCGCAATATGATTGTCATCGAGCTAATTTCAGCGCAAAATTGAGCAACCCTTTCAAATCCAATAAATTTTGTATTCTCTGAGAGTTAGCAATCGAAATAAAGTTTGTAATATTTGAAATTTCAAAGAAAAATATTATAGTAATGTTGGCTGTATGTATAAGAAAAGCATTTTACCGATTATATAATTACCTTGAATGTTTTAAAAACAATCTTGGATACTGTACACTATAATTTGTGCATGAAAAGTGACATTCATTAGCAATATATACGAGAGTGATTGAAATGATTGGGGAAACTCTTTGAGCATATTGGTGTCTGCTTTCTGAATAAGGGTCCAACCATAACTATCTATCTAATTTTACCAACTATGCAACACAAAGGGAAATGGCCCTGCAGTATGCTTTGTGGCAATTGCCACTATTTCAATAGTAATTCACCACTCTATGAATACTGGTACAAACATTTGAGTTAGTCGTAAATATTCTGTTTCGGCATTGCCAAATCGGTGTTCCGCAACCACTACGGATGCCGAAATTGACATATGCGAAAGCGAACGGAACGACATCGTGCGCAACGAGAAGCACACACATCTTTCGTTTTCAAAACTATTGATAAAGGTAAGTGTATACATTAAACAAAGTGCCTAACAAAGTTAAAATCCCGCTGGAAGCAGACAAAAAACTATTCGATGTACACAAATCTCTTGTATAATCAAATTAAATAATAGCATTAACTAAATAAAAAACTGAAATAAATATAAATAAATATAAGAAGCAGGATTTCTATGGTAATGAGCTATAGTATTACCAATTTCCGGTAGTTGGCGTTTTGTTTCTTTGCGACGCTGGATGATACTCCCATTAACAACGACTGGTAGCGGAAGTCTCTAATCATACAACCTATCAGACAAAGAACATTAAACTTATGAAATCACCACAAGTTTTGGATATTCAAAAAAATAGCCGCCGTATGACCTACCTAAAGGAGCGAACGAGGAAATAAACAAAATATGCAAAATCCGCAACATGAATGATTCTTGGCAGAAAAGCCTGCAAGAGAAAATGTATTTATTAATATTCATTTCACTCAGCTAGAAAGCTAGTATTCACTAGTGAAATAACTGGTCTCATTTTGCCACTATTCATTGGCGAAGTAACTGGTCTCAGTTTTCCCATATTCACTGGCGAAGTAACTAATCTCATTTTGCATCTATTCACTGATGATGTAACTGGTGAACGGCAATGCAAAGGAGAATTGACCCCTGCCAAGACATTAACATGTTAAATTCACCAGTTAAATGCATGTAAAAAGGATAGAGTTAGAACTATTGAGGATTCCAAATGGACTGGTGAAGAACCAGTTTTGGACCAGTTAATTATAATGCAGGGCGTGACTGAGTCGTACAATTGAATGAGTGTTTTCGCACTAATATTGTCATACATTTAGTCTCTATTGGCAAAGTAATGGCCAATAAAAATTATTTATTTTATTTATTATTATTTATTTTTTTTATTGTAGCTTAGAATTAATCCTAAATTACAATACTTTTATAGCCACAGCAACGAAGGCCTTCAGGCTGCCAATAAAAATTCTTACATATACACACATAGGAACTGTTGTGACATAAAAATTTAGCTACATTTTTAGTTTATCCAGCATACTTTGTTTAATTTAATTTTGAAATCCTTGTTCACTCCACTAGGGAGCATACGGCCTCCCACGAGTCTCTGCAACTTGATTATCCGAGATTTGTGCTGGTTTCACAAATCGAATAGTTTTTTGTCTTATAGCGGGTGATTAGCCTACCGCTACCAGTTCTTGGTGATGCGCGTATATCAAGCACCGTCCATGCTCCATGCCATCCCAACGAGCTAAGAAGTCATGATGGTCGATTAGAATGTTATTCGGCTTACCAAAATGAACTATAAGAAATGCATTATAAGTCACATGGTTGATCGTAGAATAATTATAGATGAGTCTCTCGAAGCATCAACCTAAAAGGCGTAATATGATTTTTAGGTAACTTCAACCGTATGACTGTGTTAGTGAAGATGTCATTCTTCTTTCAGAGTTACGTTTACAGCTAGCTGATGACGCATCCAATATTCAATTTATTGCAATTTTGCTTGAAGAAAGAGGATCATTGCAGAAAGGGTAACAATTTGAAATCAGACGATGGATTGTTGAGTCTAATTTGGAATCTACTGCTATAAATGAAAAATACTGGAATGATGGTTAAACTATCGATGCCGAAACTAACATTCCTAGGGAAAAAACTAGGCTTTTGCAGGTAACCTTATCAGTACCTGCTTCAGTTTCATCTTCTGCTTCTTCCACTACACTTTCAAAGTATTAGAGGGCTAGGCTAAAGTGTAAACTTTCTTCATTTTATCTTAGAAGTTTTTCTATCAGTTCTGTCATTATTGTTTTCGTTGAGACTTTGCTTCGCCGTGATGTTCTAAACTCTGAAATTTCCAACTCTACATTATTGGCTTAATTGAATTAATGCATAACTTACTTTCTAAACTTGTAATCTAAATTTTTGTTTGAATTGTTTATATCATTTTAGGTATTGAATTCTAAATTAAGTCTTAGATTTAGTTTAATATTGCATGTTTATTAGAGGCTGATGATGTTTTTATCTGTAGCCAAATATTTAGTACGTAGACATTAGCTTTGGTATCGCATGTTCACCAAAGAACTTAGCAATTAACACCAGCTGAGCCCAGTCTATGTGACTGGTTGAATTTTGATGCCACTTGGGCCTGCCCCATGTGAGATCAGTGTGAGGTCATTGCGTACCTACTATGTCAAAAAAAAAAAAAAAAACAACGTTAGCCCAATACGATATTAATTTGCCGCAGGCGGAGCGAAAAATTTCGGTATGTGCAACAAACTCAAATCATCGATCACGGTTTTTATTACGTAAAAAATCGAGATTCTACTGCATAAGAAAATATTAAATGAATTATTCCAAAATAAAACTTACATATTTACATTTCCTTACAATATAATATTGTGGTTATTTGTCATAAATATTTGCAATATTTGTTTTCTTAGTTATACTCTTAGTTATACTATTTACAAATATTTGTTATGTAAACTGTAATATTATATGATTTGTTGGGTTAAATAAAAAGTAATTCATTAATTAATTAAAACGTACATATAATATATTCGTAGGTGGCGCGGTCGATATCGAAAAAAACAAAACTAAAAGAAAATAAATGGAGAAAATAAAATTATGGCTGAAGTCGTACCAAAAGATAAATCCGAGTGAACACGTTAACTATTTACCTTCCCTCAAAGTTGTCTAGAAAGAAGAAGGAAAAATCGCTTGCTTACATTATACAATGACAAAAGCAAAGAGAAAAACCACAGCCACCACAAAATTCTTAAATACCTTATGGACTGAGTTGGGTTGAGCTGACTTGGCTTTAAACCAACGGTTCGGTCTGTTCAACTCTAAAAGAACAAATGAGAGTCTATCGCTAAAGCAAGTTATATAAACAAAAAAGAAACCATGGACCATCAAAATTCAAGCAAATGCCGCATGTTGCCCTAAGTCGTAGGTAAATCAGAAGCGGACACAGATTAAAAGTTGGAAAAAACGACGAAATTGGCTATGGCCATGAAGTGCCATTGTACTACTATAAGCGAATACAACATTGAGCTTGCGTATTTGTGTGTGTATGTGCTAACGAAAATTATAACTAACTGACACAGAGTATATTAGGTCATTAAAAATAGATTCACACACATTTGTTTAGGTAAAACACCTATAAAACGTTGCTTTTCCATTTGATTGCAGATACACACTAGCTTCTTTGCCTGCATAGGACTTGAAGGAATTTAAATACTTCGGACAGGATGGTAGTGGGACTTGAGTTTTTCCAACATATCCGTTTGACTTTTCTAATTGTATTCATCTAACGCAAATGATGTTTTGAAAACGATCTTAGCTACCATGAAAGCAGAAATTCAAGCAGAATTACATCAATTGCCGTTTTTTTTATTGACGTTTTTTCTCATTCGTTTAACCCTTGAATCTGCGTCGATTGTCGGTTTAGGTTGGTCAATGATACTGCGCTACTTCGCTGCATGCAACGAATACCGGTTTTCAGTACAAAGAAAACTAGAGGGTTTTCACCTCTTTTTGTTGTTTCTGTTCCAATGACTTTAATATTTTGCTACATTTTGATCGAACCCGTTTTATTTCCTGTCTACCTGCTTTCGCTTTGCCAACTGTTATCAAATTACAAATTACAACAATTTCTTTGCTCTAATTATCTATCATTTTGCCTACAAACTCAACATTATACTCTGCCGCTGTCGTCTATAATTAAGTTTTGAGATAAATGTATAAATACAGATACACTTACCGTTTTGGGTACGGTATCCGCCGATACTTGAATGCGTTTTCCATGTTGCGCATTTTCATTTTAAATGTTGTTTAGGAGTTCAATAATTGAGAGTATTTAACGGCTTTGCGTAAGCTGATTAAAATGACAATTATAATTTTTTGAACACCCAATTAACCCTTTCTAAAAGAAAAATTGCACAGGTAAATACACACGAATGCGACGAGATGTTACAGGTTGTCGTATTAAGCTATAAAAGAAATTCCTTTAAAACATTGCAGCTTTCGTTGGACCGTCTTTATTATTTCTCTCTCACTTTATTTTTTCTTTAAATTGCCACACTTGTCTGTATCCGTTTCTATTCAACAAATTGACTGTGACAACGAAGCTCAGAGTTTGTGCTACTTTTATTGTGTATTAAAATTTCATTACATTTAACAAGAGTTATAGATGTCTACAACGCTCGACGTACGAAACTCTACTGAGTGTTCTTTGGCATTGTTGACCGCCTTTTTGGCCAACTTTTTTCTTTCAGTCTCTGCTCTGACATTGTTTCGTTGTGCTCTTGCTTTTTTTTCCTCAGTGGCTGAGTCTTTGGTCCCGACACTTTCTTATTTGCGCTCTTTATAATACAAGAGCACCCTCACAATCGTATAGTTACTTCTCTCCGATTTTTCTCTTTACCAAACGCGTTACTTTTGTTCTGACTACTAACTCTTTCACTTTTGTGTATTGGGTTTCTTGTACGTTTGTCGTTGTTTGCTTTGCTGGTTTCTTTGCTCTGCTTTGACGCGGTATCTTTGTACAGCTGTAGCCGAAGTTTACGTACATATTCTGACACTATCAATTTTTTAGCCGCATGGTTTTTTCACGTATGGAATGAAAGAGCGTTGGCGAGTTTCGCTGTTTAGTCGTTTACAACTTATTTGACAAGAGTTGTACAAGAATATCTGTTTGACGTGTATCTTTTTATGGTATTATTATGGAGTAGAATCATAGAGTACAGTCTCGATCAGGGACAACTGCTATTTTGGACGATTCGGTAATTCGGCCAACAAATTGATTTTCATTGTGAACTCTGTAATCCGGACACTACGTTTGAGTGAAAACGGAATCAATATATTCTCACTCGTGGATCCGTCTGTCCCACTTTTCCAGCCAATTTGCTCAGAATATACTGGACCGATTAATGTGTGTGATATATCAAATTAAAAGACTTGTTGAAGGGTCCAAATTTAATTTTAAATAATTTTAAATAGGTGTAAAGTTATTTAAGAAAATAGATGAAAATTCATTAAAAAATTACCATTGAAAAAAATGTTATTTTTAGCGCAGCGAAAATCGAAGAAAATGAAAGGAGAAACAGAGATAAGCTTGCTGTGTTCCCAATTGTACTTAGTTGTGCGAAAGAAACGCATTCGGCAAACGTAAAGATAAATTGGCATGAACCACAGAAGCCGCTCCAAAAAGCGGTCGGGTCACCGCCGTCAAGAACGAAGTTCGTCACGCCTTTTTACGTATAAATTACTATGATTTTTTATGGCCTTAAACTTAAGCTCATGTCTTCTTTTTATGTAACTTAAAGTTACACTTTCGAGAACTGCGCGATTGTCCATTTTTGTGATCATTTACTTTACTTATGTAATGCTCTTTCGTTATGTTACGATTTCTACCTGTTAACTTATATTGTAAGTCAGTAAACTTTTTAAATCTCATCATATTGTACCATGGTAATTATTTGCTTATGGTAAATATAATACGATGCGTATACTTGAGATTCAATTTTGTCCAAGTATCTTGAAAAAACAGCGTCAATGGTAGTAGAGGATTTTGTTGCAAATTACACTGGATCCATTATTAATATGTAAAACAAATGTATCTAATAAAATGGATGTTAATTCTTCGAACTTTTCTTTATTATTGTTGTTGATGTTGAAGTCTCGAGCCAATATGAGTGGAAGTTTAGGAAAGTTTTGTTTAAGTAATTTAGAACGTCCCTCGGTATATTCAACAGGGATCGACGAATGAATAATATAATATAATCAATCCTTTATATAAATAGCTGCAATAAATATTACAATATCGTTTCCTATTTTACAAATAACTAAACAAATTTTTTTTATTTTATTTTTATTTATTTCCCAAAAGAAGATTACATTGTCTATTATAATATATAAGTGGACTATTGTACAAAGTAATATTTAGGAAAAGTGGGTGAAATTTTAACTTTGTACCATGGTAATTATTTGCTTATGGTAAATATAATACGATGCGTATACTTGAGATTCAATTTTGTCCAAGTATCTTGAAAAAACAGCGTCAATGGTAGTAGAGGATTTTGTTGCAAATTACACTGGATCCATTATTAATATGTAAAACAAATGTATCTAATAAAATGGATGTTAATTCTTCGAACTTTTCTTTATTATTGTTGTTGATGTTGAAGTCTCGAGCCAATATGAGTGGAAGTTTAGGAAAGTTTTGTTTAAGTAATTTAGAACGTCCCTCGGTATATTCAACAGGGATCGACGAATGAATAATATAATATAATCAATCCTTTATATAAATAGCTGCAATAAATATTACAATATCGTTTCCTATTTTACAAATAACTAAACAAATTTTTTTTATTTTATTTTTATTTATTTCCCAAAAGAAGATTACATTGTCTATTATAATATATAAGTGGACTATTGTACAAAGTAATATTTAGGAAAAGTGGGTGAATTTTAACTTTTACGATCAGTTTGTAAAGTAGTGTTGTTACTGGATTTTAGCATAAAAAATTTATTTTAATAAGAAATAAACAATTAAACAATTAACAATTAGTAAATAATATGATGTGTGTCATGTGAGCTCCACTGGTCTCACTCTTTTTAGCCTTCCTTTCCGAGTTAGTTCTTCATCTGGTAATGTTTTCACACCATCGTTTGAATGTTACGAAAGTTTTGTTTGGTATTTTCTTCTTAAATTTATTATTTCCTTATCTATTGTAATAGACCTTATCTAGATATAGGTCCGTGTTGGTAAAATACCATTGGGCTTTTGTGATGGTGCGAATAATTTTAGATTATTGCATCTGGATTAATTTTATATTTGATTTTTTAGGAACTCCCCATATTTCGGAACTATATGTCCAAATTGGTTTAATAATTGTCATATAACAGATGGGTTATGTTTTGCGGGAATACATTGTTAAGTTTCCATTTTAGTCCTTCATGCCAAACCTTGTCAAAAGCTTTTTCCACATCCAAGAAGAGTCTAACACAAAATTTTTTTATCGTCAATGTCGTTTAGAATTTAGTGATTTCTTCGATAACCAAATTGGTGATTAGGAATGGTGTATGTTAATATCTTATCGAAGACTTTTGACAGTACAGGGAGTAGACTGATTGGTCTATAAGACTCTGCTTTTGATGCGTCTTTACCCGGTTTCGGTATCCCTGAAATCTCAGCTACTTTCCACACTCGGAAAATAATTGAGTCTGAACATAGCGTTAAAGAAGTTTCTTAGATATTCAATAGCTTTCACAGGTAGTTCTCTTTGGAGTTTCCCATTTATTTTGTCATATCCATGAGACTTTTTTTCCTTTATGTCATTTTTAATACATTTTGTTATCTCTCTCATTGTGGTCTTTTCATATTTTAGACCTTCTGAACCTCTGCTAATACCTTTGTTCGGCTGTGGATCATCTAAGTTGGTGGCAACTTCTGTAAAAACCCTTTCGAAATAGTCCGCTAATACTTTAGCTTTGTCCAAGTCCGTCTTTTCCCATAACTCGTTTTCCATTTTTAGAGCAGCCTGATAATTACTTTTACTTGTCAACCTTTAGTAGCTTTCCATAAATAGTAGTCCGCTTGACTCGTGGGTGTTAAGGAGATCTTGTGGTTGACCAGGTTTTCCGTAGTTTACATTTTTTATTTAATAATCGTCGTAGTTGTGGTTGTGTGTAGAATATCCAATTTTCTTTTTTGGTGTCGATTTTATGATTGCTTTCATAATGCTTTCATTCAGGAATACTACCGCTGACTCGATATCCTCATATGATTTAAGGGGAATGTCGGTCATTAAATTAATGTCAATGTTGTCCTTATAAGTATGCCAGTCAGTTCTGTTTGCAGGCGTGACGTGCGTGTCATAAATTAATTCTATAGGGTTGTGGTCTGACGAGAGTTCAAATCGTGGTAAGATTTTACATTTCCGAATGTCCAAGTTCTTTGTGATGAAAAAATCTATCAAGTCAGTTGTTTTATTAATGTCTTTGCATTTAGAGTTTGTGAACTACATAGCGTTGAGGAGGTTTTTGCCTTTTTTGTTCGTTAGCCTCGATCCCCACATAGTGTGTTTGTTGTATTCACCGCGCAAACGGTAGAAGCGTTGTCCAAGAGAGTTGAGGAAATTCTTATATTCCATGTCTGTAATATTATGCTTTGGTGGGCTATACACGGCAGATATTGTGAGCAGTCCTAAAAGATCATTAATTTGCATGTTCGTTGCTTGTATATAGTTATGCTGATAAGGCTAAAGCTCGTCGTGCTTTATGCAATGTTTAATGATTATGGCTGTTCCACAGTGCGCTGGGCCATCGGGGTGGTTTGTGGTATATACTTTGTACCCTCTAACTTGTATAAAGTGTTTGTTTATGCAATGTGTCTCCGAGATTAGGGCTATATCAATGTCGTTGTCATGAAAAATATTGCAATCCAAGTCATAATCCTTAATTTAGTTTTCATTTTGTTTGTCCGTCTTCGATATGAGAATTGTTATGTCGTGTATCATATTTGTAACTTGTTGAAACACTTGTTTCATCAGGTCTTTCATCTCAGTATTTTCAGTATTTCTGTCAATGCGTCAACTTGCGTATTCATTGGTTGGATTCGTGAGTTGTTCCTTCTCATTCTTTTCGCCAATTTTTTTGTATTTCTTATCATAAGCTACTTGAGCGTACGATAAACGGTTTTCATTTTGTTTAAGGTTTGAATCTCGATTGGAGTTACTTCTACTGTCTCAGCCAGAACTTGGGGGCTATTTTCTCTAACGGATGGAAATCTTTTTAGTTTCAATGCTTTGTATATCTCAGAACCTTTGTAGTTTGCAGTGTGTGCAGCACCGCACAATGCACATTTTTTTGACTGTTGGCATCAATTTTGCAATCTCTAGTGCTTGTTCGTGACTTTCTGTTGTACATTCTGGATGTTTATGGGATCATGCCTTAGGTCGAGAAGTTCATTTTTTATTTCATTAATATTAGTCTCGTAGTGCATATTCATAAGCACTACTTTAAATCCTCGTTCTTCTTTCGGTTTGAATGTGTAGTATTTCGTGCTGTGCTGCTGCAGCATATTAATAACTGTATAGTAACTGGTTATTAATATGTAATCTTTTGTTTGTATTCGCACCTCATTATTCTGCATCGTTTTTAAAATGTAATTATGTTTAATTACATTTTTTAGAGCATTGCTAAGAACGCTAATTTGTTCGACGTCTTGAACATAAATTGGCGGTGGCTTAACCGAATTGATATTTTTTTGTTCTTGCAAATTTGTTTTGTTTATCGTATTACTTACTTGATGTTGTTGTTAATGTACTCACTGCGGATATAGAGGAGGCAGATGATGAAAAACAAATGTTACCAACTGATGAGTGCATAGTATTAAAACCACTAATGTTTGACAAATGCGTTCCCATATGTTCTGTACAAAATCGAGCCACGCCTTTAGTTTTAAATATATAATTAGACTCCACCTGCACGAACATTGTCTCGTTTATGTAAAATTTTATGTGAAATGTAGTTGAAATTAGGAATAGCAATTTAATCTTTTTTTCTTATCCACGTTTCGAAAAGTAATTGTAGGTTCGAAGTTTTAGTAACTGGATCCAAGAAATCTAAGGAATGTCTTTTTAAATTTTGGCAGTTAAAAATGAATAATGAAAGAGTGCTTTTTTACAAATCATACCCAGGATAATTTGAGTTATGGTCTCTAATGTGTTTAACGATAATCTTTGAAATTCTTGCAGCAGAAATTCTAGTTCGCTTTCGATTATAATAAAATTAAATTTTCGTTTCGTGCCATATATATATGTTAATAGCGCAAGTCGAAATTAAAGGAAAATGCTTTCGAGTAGCAATAATTTTTTTATCTGATGCCAATGGAATGGTTGCAGATCGTGGGCACAGCAAGACTACTAACTCCACTTTGTACAACTAACTAAGCAGCTTTTTTTGCTTTTCATCCGGCCAATCGTTGTTGAACAGCAAAACTCCATCAAAGTTTAACTAGAATGTGGTTTGTATCAAAATCTAAATGAACCCATTTGGATAGGCGTCTAACTTTCAAGACGCATATTTCAAGTATCACGAAATCCTTAAGACAGAGGATTGGTAAATTGCATTGGCTTTTAACTAGCAGGAATAAATTGTCCTTGGGAAATAAGGTGAACATTTACAAAACCATAATTGCTCCTGCTTGGCGATACGTTGTGCAGGTGTATGGCATAGCAGCGATATTGCGTATGATTACTGGTGCCTCTTGGCGAATGGCGGACCTTGAAAATGACTTAAAAATACCGAAAATTGGCGACGTGATAAATCGTCAGGCCAAAAAATATATAGAGAGGTTAAAAAATCATGCAAATAAACTAGCAAGGCACATACTAAAATGACGCAGAATCGTAGGAGTTAGGGTAGCGAGACGGCTGAGAAGATCGCACCCTGCCGACTTCCGTAATAGATCTTTTTAATACATCCCCACTTATTATTTAAGTTGTTTTGTTAATTGTTGTATATACAATTTAATTGAAGTTGTTCTAATAATAACAGAAAACTTAAATATGAAGAAAAAAAAAAAAACCCATTATCCTGTCGTGCCATTACATAAGCCATCTGATGTATCAATATTTGTTGTTATGAGATAAAACATGCCTTGATTCTATCAACTCAATTTCTTCTTTTTCTAATGGTTTATCATTGCCTACTTTAGTTAGTAAATTAGAAAATTCAACATTAGCCTGTCTCTTGATTTGGTTGAGTTGATAAAATTTACGTTTTCGCCAAAGATGGGGTTCACCCATGTGTGTTCCAATAGGTCTATATATTGGTGTTGGTTTTAATGGTAGTAGCTGCCGCAAATCTCCAATAAATATAATGTCTATACCACCAAATTCTTCGTTATGATTATTGTTATTTATTTTAAACGCAAGTTAATTTCCCGTAATAGCTCCGAGCTGATCATACTTATTTCATCGATGATTGATACTTGTAAATATCTAAAAAGAGATCTATACAATTGCGCCATTTTAGATGACAGAGGGATTAGTTTTGAAGTTAGTATTCTAAGTGCAGAATGAATTGTTGTCCCATCAATTGACACAGAAGCTTTACCAGTGACAGCGCAAGTTATATCTGATATAAATTTCCATTATTAGTCTAATGAAGAAAGTTTTACCAGCGCCTCCTGGACCGCAAAAAAATTTGTAAATGTGCTTGATGTGAGGTTTGTAAATGATAAATAATATGCATCAATAAACAATATCTCTTGCTTTTGTGTTTTGTTCATATTTTTGCCGTTTTGAGTTTCTGTCCAAAAACAGATTTAATTCTGGAACAAAACCAAGAGCAAAATTTTTCATTTCCTGTTTACTCTCAGAGTATACTTATTGAAGGCACCAAATACAAGAAAGGGCAAAACAACCTTTGTCGGGGCCACTAGTAATATATATATTTATATAAAATATAAGTGCCAAGACTCAGCGACATGCATGACAATTGATATGCGAGATCGGCTTCGAGTAGGGTACACACACACAAACGACACACTTTAATTAAATTCGCCCGCTATCAATCTCGAACCCGCGAACGCTTGAAATTTCGGGCAGCTGTCTTGCTGTTGTAGCCGTTATAGAAGAACAAAACCAAACAGCAACAAAAAATACAACAAAATACAACAACAACGTTGTTACGCTTTTCGTTACTTTTCCGTCATTTCACTCCTACCACAAGCAACGAAAAGGAACTTCGTGCCAAAAACAACGAAACAGAGCACAAAAAGAAACAAACACCAAATGTCCCTTGTGCAAAATATTTTGATAGTTATTGATAAGATGTACGTTATCTTCATTTACGGATCACATGCCTTAAGCCAATTCTGGAATTGCATACCAAGAACTTCCAAGCGAGTTTATAAGTGATACTTCTGTACCACTTTAATTCTACAAAAACATTCTCGAATATACAACCAGAAAGTATTAAAAAATAGACCATGTATTCAGCGATTTCCCCATAAAATGCAAATTTGTATCAAATTTAAAGAACATCATAACATATATAAAGTACGGAACCCTCTCCACGTGAAATCATGCCAAATGCACCACGATCTGGTTACCCAATTGTTAAAAATGTTGATAAAGCAATGGAAAGTATAATTTTCTTTTAATTCATATTATTTGAGCTTGTCTTCAGTGACAGTAAGTAATTCTTAAACAAAATTTAAATATAAATTTATATATGAGTGTTATCAACAAAAAGGCCTGTGCCTAATTTTCATTTGGTAATTTTATATATTGTGTTATTATGTATATATACATATATATATATATATATATACTACCAGGGCCTCGGCGCGTTGCTGCCTTCTGCGCTCTGTCTACTGCTGTGATTTTCTTGTTGATCCTTCAGTGTTTGTTTTTTTTAAATTTTTATATTTAATATATAATACATTTATTTATTTAAAATAATTATTAACAAGTTTCCTACTACCTTCAGTGGCAGGCTAACCTATAATATAGGTTATAAGAAAAAAATAATGTAAACCTATGGACTTACAAACAACTTAAAATGAATAATACCTATTTACATATTTACAATTACTTACATATAGAAAATTTACTGAATTTGACAGTAGTAACTTATGAGAGGACTGGCTCCCGAAGTTAGCCGTCGCGCGAGTGTATTTGGGTGAGAACCAAGGCGCTCTAGATATTTCCCCGCTTGTGCCTGGATAACATCACCGACTTTAGGAACCTTACGATTCTTTTCGATATCCTTTGTACGCATATACCAGGGAGCATTGCAAATTTTTCTAAGCGTTTTAGCTTGAATAATTCTGATTTAATTCATATGCGACTTAGCAGCTATGCCGTATACTTTCAGCGCGTACTTCCACATGGGGCTTAAAATTGTCTTTTATGTTGTTGTCTTGCTGTTGGGAGACAACAGCCACGACATTTTTCCAGCTTTTGCCAGCACGGACCGCTGAACCATTGTTACATGTCCTTGAAATGTAAGTCTCCTGTCCAGTATGACTCCAGGACTTCTGGTTAGCACTGCAGTGTCGTCCGCGTAAGTTGCTATGAGTGCGTTTTCCTCATCCACTCGTGTGACTACACTTGTTTTAGTCATATCTGCTGTATAAATCGTATACAGCGTAGGGCCTAATACGCTGCCTTGAGGTACACCAGCGCAGATTGGTCTTCTTGTCGATATCTCACTATCGATTAGAACATGAAAGTCTGTCTGTTAAAAAGCACCAGACAAGTTGGAACATCTGAGGGGTAGTAGGTTCTTCAGTTTGCTGAGAAGGCCTTCATGCCACACCCTAGCAAAGGCTTGCTGGATGTGAAAGAAAACTGCTACTGCGTACATTTTAAGTTCCATGACATCCAAAGCGAAGTTAACCACACGGTGCAGCTGCTCCGGTGTGCCGTGATTTTTCCTAAAACCAAATTGCCACTTTGGGATTTTTTCTTTTACGCTTTCGAGTTGAAGAATCCGATTCAATATCATCCTTTCCATTATTTTTCCTAAATCGGGAAGAAGACTGATTGGCCTATATGAGTCAACTGAAGTGGGTTGTTTCTTTGGCTTTGGAATCATAATAATTAAAGCTGATTTCCAGATCTTTGGGAAGTGTCCCAATCTTAAGATGCTGTCGAATATCCAAACTATAAACAATAGAGCTCTCGTGGGAAGAAGTTTGAGCGTCTTGTTTTCCAAGAGATCTTCGCCTGGGGATTTTTTGCACTTTAGCTTTATAATTTCTTGCTTCACTTCTTGCAACGTTATCGGGTTTGCTGGTAAAGCCATTTGGAATGGCGCGTCCAAATGCATTTGAACAGTCCTGCGCACGAGCTCCGATGAGAGATCAAATTACTTATACCTGTCTTCTAGGCTCTCCGCAAAAATTTCAGCCTTCTGTTGACTGGAATAATACCAACCACCTGATGGATTTTTGATTGGAGTTTATGGAATAGCCTGTCTCTTAAAGCGCCTTGTGAGCTTCCAAAGGTAGTAGTTAGAAAATACGTCAGGACTTACACTTTATAGCATGTCGTCGATTGACTCGTGTTTATGCCTGATTAGCACATTTTGAAAACCATTAGACAGTCTTTTGTAGATCTGATGAATGCGAGTGTCTCCCGTACTTGCGTATTCTTTCCAGACTCTTCTTTTTAGGCGTAGCATGTCGACAGCAATTTGGGACATCTGTGTTCTCCGATGTTGGTTTGGAAGGCATTCAAGCTATGGAGCAGCATAGGAAGAGGCTAGTAAAATGTTGTTCATTAAGATTTTGACTGCATCTCCTATGTCTTCTGGGCTGTTTATCTCTATGTTGAGGTTTATTCTTCTATCCAAATTAGTTCTAAAAGCTTCAACCGAAGAGCCAGGTGGAAGAACGTGTTGCTTACGGGGCTTGAATTACGGAGCTTGATGCAGAGTTGCTACAACAGGCAGGTGATCCGAGGAGAGCTCATGAAGCAATTCAACGGAAAGCTTATTCCAATCAATCCCATTAAAAATGAAAATGTCCAGTGCAGAAGGAATGTGTTGTGTGTTATAAGAATAAAAAGTTGGCTCAACGGTAGCTAGAATTTGGCATGTATTGCTGGTTATAGATTCTTGCACGCATTTTCAGCCGGGACAAGACCTAATGTTACCCCACCATGAGTGCTTTGCATTAAAATCACCGCCTGCAATGAACCTACCACCCATAGTTATTAACAGTTGATCAAAATCCGTTTTAGTCCAAGGTTCTCTGGGAGGAAGGTACAAAGAGGCTATTTTTACGTACACCATTCATCAGCACATCTGTACTAGCTAATTGCAACTGCATGCTAGAAATCGATTCATTCTGGATATGACTAATACTAGAATGAATAAGTACGGCAGAGCCTCCTTTGGAACTATCACTGGGATGATTGGCACAGTATTGATCATACCCTGGCAGGTATATTTTCTGACCAGGACACATATGTGTCTCTGTTATTAGCATTATGTAAATTTCGTTGGCACTGAGGAAAAGCCTGAGTTCGTCGTTGTTCCTGACCAATCCACGTGCGTTCCATAATCCGAATTTTAAGAGCAACTTCATTCACTCTTCAAAATCCACTCAAATTCAGCAAATTCATTTTGCAACTAGTTTCTGCACCAGGTCACGATAGGCTTTGTTTAACTCCATCGTTTCCTGGATTAGTTTGAACATTTGGTCCATTGTGACATTTATATTATGTATCGCTTTTTCCAACGTACTAAATTTGTTGTTGAAAATCTGGTTTTCGCCAAAATCACAAGCGGTTGACCAACTTGTTGCGTGCGCATTGATAGTTTTCTCAGTATTTAGTTTTGCACTGTCAGCGTAGGAGAAGCCTCTTTTGACAGCAGCGTTTGGAATAAATTCCGCTTTAGTGTTTCTAATAGCTTGTTTATTTAACGTACTATTAGCCGGTAGTCCATCTATAGGTAATCTTGCAGCTGGCTTTAGCTTTTTGCTCAACTCACTTCTTACTTTGCATCCTTTAAAGTTAGCAACGTGGTCTTCACCACAATTGGCGCATATAATTTTGTCGCTTTGAAGCGCACATAAATGGGAGTTTGTGGCATGATCGCCAGAGCACTTACCGCATACTGGCTTTTTAAGTAGAGTAGAGCATATATAGCCTGTAGTTGTTGCTGTAGTGTATGTTGCTGCGCAACCTACAGTAGAAAAAGTTAAGGTGCTAGTAGTGGTAGTACTAGTTGTCGCTATGCAATTACTGATATTGCTATACAGTTCAGAATGCTGTAAGCTGGCCTTCTGTAGTTCTTCGGAAAGTCTAGCGCGAAGTACAGCCGGTGATGCACCAGCTACTTGTCTCATCTTCTCGTGCTTCAGCAGCTTAGGTTTAAGCCGTGAATGAGAAGTTCCTCTTCTTCCATCTTCCAGCAATCTCAATTCTGAGAGGCTCCTTTGTTTTTGTATTTTATTTGAATACATACAGTTTGAGTATCATCTGAAAATTGAGTTGGCCTTCATATTTAGCGAATTTGATTATTTTTCCCCACCCTACTTAGCCACAAACGTCCTACATGATGATATCTGCCAAATATACCAATTTTCATGCTCGGTCAAAAGGTATCGGATTCCATAGGGATCAGACAGAAAGAAAAACATCCTTTTTTATATATATAGGGTTAATGTAATTTTAAAGGAGCACACCGTTTAAGCCTTGATTTTTCTGTGGTGGTTTGTGGCAGGTCAAGGGCTAGCCAATTCGGATGAAGTTTTACTCTATCGCGATACTTCACTGTGTAGTTGATAATATCCTTAGACCCGGATGGTATGTTCGTTTTTAACGTATAGTGTGACACCAGTGATCATGAGAAGCACCTTCGAATTGAATGCCCCAGAATTGAATGTCATTCGATCAAATGGGCTTTTTTTCATAGACTTAGCAGGTCCTAATGACCGCATACTAATCTCACATAAGGCAGGCCCAACTGGAATCAAAATTCACCCAGTTACATACTAGACTGGGATGAGCTAGTCTTAATTGCTTATTTCTTTGTGAACATGCGGAACCAAAGCTAATGTCTACATACTTCATATTTGGCTACACACAAAACAATCATCAGCCTCTAACTAATAAAGATGCGAAATGAAACTAAAGCTAAGATTCAACTTAGAGTTCATTATATATAATGGCACTAAAGATTTAAACAAGGAAAAAATGTAGGTTTGAAGTTTGGAAAGTAAATTAGACAAATAAAATAGACGTTAATAAGTTAGTCTTAATAAATGGGTGGGAGGAGAAACCAAAACAAAGTGAATGTTAAAAGATTTGCATAGGACTTAGAATGGATCATGTGGTAAATAAGAAGATCTACATAAGGTAAGGCTAATAGGAAAGTAGTGTCTAATTGAACGTGCTGGTAGACTCAAATTAATCATTCTAAGTCACAAAGGGGAGTTAATACAGCCAATAATGATGTTACCATATAAGTCACACTCATGATGGTTCTACGACTAGACAAGGTAGGAAGATTGATCAATTTTAGAGGACACCGATAAGATGGTAGAGGAGGGCAACAAGTAGAAATTTCACCGACTCAATATGGTGGATATACGTCTGATGTTGAGGATCACAGACACAAGACGCATACTCCAGATTAGGTCTTACCAGTGAAGTGTATAACACTTTGGTAGTACACGAATCGTCAAATATCTTAGACCAGCGTCAAATATAGCCAGGGACACTGTAGCATATAACTGAAAACTGTCGATAAGTTGTTATCTTAGGCGCACGCAAGATTCTGGCCGCAGATCGTCGGCTAAAGGGGTGGAGTTCTTGCCCTCTACACGCCAGTAGTGTCAACTCGCTACCGTAATTATACAATAAATTAGTGCGTGAATGGAAGAAAGAAAGAAATTAAGAAAGAAAGAAGAAACTAGAATCACTTGCGCATCTGCCATTGCCTACTGATGTTGTTGTGGCAACACTACGCCCACCCTACCATGATTATCCATGCCAAACACTCCTATCCAAATGGTCCCATCTCATAACGATCTACTAAAGGCGCATCTTAGGGCAGAAATCAAAAAAAAAAAAAATTACTCCAACATTTCAATAATAACTACATCCAATTTCAGTGAACATAATTATAACAATATTTAATTAAAAAACTAACCTAACACAAGAAAATTCCTGAGAGTAAATTGTGCAAACGAAAAAATAAAAGAATTAAAAATAAAATATAATTGCGGAAAAAAGAAAACGGAATGCAGCATGCGGATGCAGATCGAACCCAACAAGAAAATACATGCACTTAAGCAACTTTAGATAACAAAAAAAAAAAAAAGAACAGATACTCACAGTTTCTCCCGTTGGTTCTCTAATGAAAACGCTTCCATGATGATTCTCCGGTAAAATTAACTGAAATTTGAGATGCCGTTAGTACATATATCTTAAGTCCATGAGAACCGCACCTACTGTTTTTTCCTCTCTTTTTTTTAACCAACCGTACATTAATACATTTTCTTTGTATGCACAATTCATACGAATGTGCAAATACGGATTCATGCCATCACCCAAATTAAGTACTAAAATATATAAAAATTAGCTAAGTAATAGATTAAAATTAAATAGATATTACAAAAATCTAAGATCAAAAATTAAAAATTTGAAATTAACTGCCAAACATAAAGCATACGAAAGAACAACGATATCGAAAATGTATATCATGGCAGGGGTAAAATCATATATATAAAAACAAATGCTTCGATATAACACAGATAATTTGGCAACACTACACAAAAAAAATAATTTTTAACACCAGATATACCGGAACTCAAAGCGGAGCAGAACTGGACTTTAATAACAGAATCAATTTATTTATTTATTTTTTTTTCACAAGAACAGAATTATTCACTCACTAAGGTCTTTAACATTTCCCCATCTTTGATTTTTTTCTTCTTTTGTTCTTCTGCCAAGAGTCTGCTGCTTTTATACTGATTTCCCCTTTGGAGAGCAACACCAGCTTACTCATCCATGACACTGTACTCTTTGCAATAAACACACAGGGTTGACTCTGTGTCTGTCGCTTCAACAACAGATGGCACACCTCTTTACGCCTGATCGTTAGATTTAAAAATATGCTACCGTGGCTACAAGCGCTACTACAACTTGCTTTAGAGACTGTAGAAGAACTGTGGGTGCCGAAATTTAACTTCTGCTCCGTCAAAATACCCAGGCCGTTAAACAAAAATACTTTCTAAACTATTAACTTAACGGAATAAGAAATTAAAATAAGGGTTCCGCGAAAAAAGGGCATAACTTTTCTTTTACTGATGTTGAGAATTAGGTAGTTATTGGAGTACGAACGAGATAAAGAATCTATATCACACTGAAGAAAAATCCGGTGAGAGGGGTGGTTAAGGCTAAAACATAGTTTCATAGCAAACCTTTAAATAAGGAACCGTAACGATACCAAGATTTGTATTAAACAAAACTTTGAGGTTATTATTTTTTTGATTTTTATTTATTGCTCAGAAAATAACAATTAATTTTTCAGATTTAACTTTTGCTTACGAAACAAAAGTTATTTTCTGAGTCTGTTATTGTTTTTCTTGCTTAATAAATAAAAATCAGTTTCAAATTTTGTATGCATTTATTTATTTATTTATTTTTTAAAAAGAAATGAATGACATTAATATATACAAACCGTGTTGTATATTTGCAATAAACAAATTTATCTTTGAGAGCAGTCGTTGTGAATAGTTTTAATAGAAATACGTACATATGTAAATTTTTTCATTTATTCGACTTCGAAAAAAAAATAGAAACAAAAGACTTAATACTAAGGAACATAAAATTTTTCTTGAAACGAAAGAATAAAATATCTTTTATTTTAATACTCTGTTGTGTCACCACGATTTTTTAAAATTTCGGCGACCCATGGAATTCACCACTTTGGCACAAAACGAGGGATCAATGGCGTACCACTCTGCCTGAACTTTTTCCTATAATTCATCCTTATGTTTGGACTTAAACCCACCAATCTTTTTTTTTAAGTATCCCCCATAGGATCTATGGAACTAAGGTCTGACGACTGTGAAGGTCATTCCATCAAAGAGACTCTTTTATCCCTAAACCATTTTTTCCAAGATGCGAAGTGTGTTTTGGGGCATTATCTGGCAAAATCTATATTGATGTATTCCGCGGTGCACATTATACCAACACCAAAGCGAAAAAACATTCCATAGCATTATGTTGCCCCAACTATGCTTAAGACCTTCTATTGGGGGGGGGGGGTTTAGATCGTGTGCGGTATTTTTGGGGCGTATAACTTTTGGTTTTCGATCAGATTCAAACAAATTCACCTTCGTCAGACCACAAAATGGTTTTCCCATTTGTCCGCAAAAAATGCCTTTTCGCGAAATTTATTCCATTTTTAATATCCTTCCCGTTTTGGAATGGTACTTTCCTTGCAGAATGTGCCTTCAAATCGACCCCTATCAGCCTATTCCGTATCGAACTACTAGTGACAGGAGCATTTAACTCCTGCCGTAGACCTCCCGATGACAGGAATGAGTTTATGTTTGAATGCCAAATTTACAGTCTGTTGAACTGTCCAGAGGTGCTCGCTTTCTGCCACGTTTCGATTGTTTTTGTGCAATTTCCGACATTGTTTTGCCTACATTTTTGAATTTATTGTCATTTCTCTTTCCGTATGGGTCCAATGCACCCCGCGATCCATTCTGAATCTAATAACAATAAAAGAGACGAATTTTGCATAAACTGTTATTTTTAAATAGTACCTCAATTAAAATGTTCCACCCTTTTTATTCAAGAATTGCGTTTCTATTTTTATTTCCGATGCAAAAACGTGTTCACTTAAGGTGTTCACACACTACAGAAGTAATATTTCTGCCAAAAAATCACAAAAGCAAAAACAAAATAAAGTACCCTTATAAACTAACTATGCACAATGGGATGCATGTATAAAATTTGCTCACAAAGTTAGCAAAATGGTTTGAACTCTAAAACTACATGTCGTTTCACTTTTTCCATCACTGTACTTATAGAAAATAAAATTTACGTTTTGAGTTACATTTTTTGCTTAGACAATACAAAGTGATGGTTGATTTGTATTTTTTGTTTAGAACACATACTTAATTTTTTAATTTTTATTTGTTAGTTAGAGAATGAAACTTACTTTTCATTTAATCTAACAAATACAAGTTTATTCACGAACCCAAGAGATGAATTCGACCTACATCGCTAAATATTAGTTTTAAATATTAGTTCTTTGTTTTTGTTTTTTCTTTTTACATAGACTTAGCAGGTCCGTACTGACCACACACTGATCTCACACATTGGGCGGGGCCAAGTGATATCAAAATTCACCCAGTTAAATAGAAGACTGGTCTCAGAGGGTCTTATTATAAGTTTCTTTGGTTAGCATGCAACATCAAAGCTAATGTCTTCGTTTTACATGGCTACAGACAAAACATCATCAGCCATTTACAACTGAAAATAGAAATATAGAAAATGTACCAAACAACAATAATTTAAAATTAGTTCAACGTCTCTAATAGTTTGGTTTAGTACTGACATTATTAGAAGTCGGAGGAGAGGCTAATGCCTACTGAGTATTAAAAGATTTACATAAGACATAGAAGAGATCGTTCCTTGAGCAAGGCGAGGGTAATTGGTATATAATGCCTAGTAAGTCGAGCAAGTTCATTGAAATTAATCAAACTCAGTAAGAAAGGTGAGTTAATATTACCATAGATAAGATTATGCATGAAGGTCACCCAGAAGTGTTCTACGACTACATGAATTAGGGAGATTGATTAATTCCAAACAACTCCGATATGATGGATGATATGATGGCGCATTAGGTTCCCAGCAAAGATTTCAAACTCAAAGAGAAGAAATTGTTTGTGAACAGACTCAATGCAATCAATATTTCTTTGATGTTGAGGATTCCAAACACAAGACCCATATTCAATAATAGGTCTAACAGGTGGGGTGTAATGAACTATGGTTGTATGAGGATCGTTAAATTCCTTAGACCAGCGTTTAATATAGCTAAGGACACCTCTGGCCTTAGAGACTGAAGAGGAAATATGAGTGCCGAAATGAAACTTGGAGTCAACCAAAATTCCAAGTTCAATAAATTGAGAGACGTGTTCCAACCTATTACCATTGATGTAGTATGAGTTTGAACTTAAAACTTCACGGAAATATGACATAGCTTTTCATTCATTAGAGTTAGTATAAGATAGTTAGTTGAACACCAAGTAGATAAAGAATTTAATCACTATGTTGCTGGCAAACCATGCCATATGAAGGCCATTAAAAATTTAGTCTGTCAGAGTTTTAAGAGCTTTAAATCCAGCAAAGAAAAAGACATTTTTTTTTCTTTTAATTCGCATTCAGCGATACTCACAGAAAACTTTGTTTATTTGCGATAGTTTAAACTTTTGTTGCTGTATAAATTCACTTTTAGAAATATAAACGCAAAAAAAAGCAAAATCCAAAGCTTTTAAATGCCCTAAACCTAAATACACAACTTGATCACCCCACATTTTTAATTCCTAACATTCGACATAAATCACCATCTTGGGTACAGGTCAACTCCCTATTGAATACATCACTACACGACCTACTAAATCTTCCACGCCTTCTTCAACATAGAGCATATTCTTCTTTAGAGGATATTACTTCATTTACACCGACGATTCCAGGTCAGACTCTGGTACATCCTTCAGTATAGTTACTGACAACAATACTCACAAATATATACTTCCATATCATAGCAGTATTTTTTGGCAGATATTATAGCCATCTTTAATGCAATCCACATATCAAGAAAAAAACCCCACCACACTGCTATCTGCAATGACTCGTTATCCTTGATTCATGCCATTTCTAACACCAATAATCTACCTTTCTATCCACTCCATATTAGACAAACCCTTCAAACTCTGTATCATTTGGGTCCCAGGACATTGTCAAATATCAGAGCCGACAACGTCGCTAAAACCGCCACTCCCCTTCCTCTGATCTTCAACACCAATCACAACATCCCCGGAATTATTAAATACATTAACGTTATCCACAAGAAAATCAACTCTCACTTTTTTTACATACAAACGACTTTTACAACCATTACAATTCCAACAAAAACAGCATCTATGGTTATGCTAACCATAGCCAATTTGCCCGCCGTGATCTCACTAGAATGATCAGACTACGTCTGAGATACACACACCTAACAATTTCTCATTTATTCGATCATACAGGAACTTCATCTAATACTTGCTGTTACTGCAACACTAATATCACTACAGTTAAAACTTCATTTCTTTCTCCTTCATGATCCCCTCCATACAATTTCCAACCCAATTATAGACAATATCTCAAAAACAATTATGTAGCTATAATCAACAAACTTGTACTATATATTATAAATAAAACATAAGATAAACACTGTAAATACAGTCTAATCATAATATTCATACATACATTATAAATAAACATTCAAACATTAATACTAGCTTAAGGCCTTTCTTGCTATAGCTTTTTGAGTTTATTTATCTTTGAAAATAAACTGTATATACAAATAATAATAATAATCAGTAGAAAAGGGGTATGTAGCTGCGTCGGGGACACGGCTGCTTTATATGAATATGGCTTCGTAACGGATAATATTATCTGTATGCGTATAATACTTACATACATGTCTACTTACATATGTCATAATTGTTTTTGCTCTGACACAAAGTACCCGCGAGTTATGTATTTTCCCAAAACAGAAAAACTCTTCGGAATAGTTTCGATGTTATTTTATTGAAGCCAGTATTAAGACTAATCTTACTTTTTAACGAAACCTCGCTCTACAATAGATACTATGCATCGCCTGATTCTGCCGTTGTTTTTTGTTGTTGTCTTTTATGATGGTAGACTGATGTGTCTAAATGGGCTGATGCTCCCGTTGTTTCTTGTTTTTGTCTTGCATCGCCTGATTCTTCCGTTGTTTCTTATTGTTGTCTTTTATGATGGTTAGGCTGATGTGTCGAACATCGCCTGATACTCCCGTTACGTCCTGTTGTTGTCTTTTATGATGGGTAGACTGATGTGTCGAACATCGCCTGATGCTCCCGTTACTTCCTGTTGTTGTCTTTTATGATGGGTAGACTGATGTGTCGAACATCGCCTGATGCTCCCGTTATTTCTTATTGTTGTCTTTTATGATGGTTAGGCTGTGTTGAACATCGCCTGATGCTCCCGTTACTTCTTGATTTTGTCTTTAGCACCATCTGATTCTCCCGTTGTTATTTTGTAAAGCGTGGGTGGTTTGGTTTGTCATATAACTCGCGAGGGTATTTCGCAAGGTCGCGAAATAATAAACAACAATAATGGCATGCAACACAGAAAACAAAAACAACGAGGGCAGCAAAATAAACAAAAACAACAAGAAACAGCGCATATCCCACCTATAGTTTTTGCAAAAATCAATCAACCGGACACCAATTTAAAGAGAATAGAAATATTATGGAAATATAAGAGAAAGTAAGAAATAATGATCTTTGGCGATCAAGCGTAACAGTGGTCGATCAACTTGTTGGCTTCTGCTTGCTGCGACTCGCTTGTATTCAAATGTTGTAATTTTTTCTGCCCAAATTGAACATTTGCAACAATATCCTCGCTTAGAACTTCGGGCTTTATAGCTGATGGGTGCTTACTTTTTAGGTGCCGGCTCAGGTTGCTTTGCGGCTTAGAGTTTAAAATATTTTTAAAATGTTACATTTTGTTTGCTCTTCCCATGTTTTCCCCACATTGTCTGATATCTGTATATTTTTATATTGTGAGACGAATTTGGCGTTAACGTAAAGAGTAGCGAATAAAAACAATCGGTGCATGAATTATGAAACAACTCATTTAATAGATTGTTTGGCGGCAATCGATTTTTCACATAATCGAACCATTTCCAAAACTCTACCCTTACCAAAAGATCAACTCAGCGAAGAAGAACAAGGGGGTAGGAACAGTGAGCAACACTTTTTTGTTCACTCGCTTATGAGCATCCCAGCCAGAGAGAACTTATTCATATAGAGGTTACATTTCTCTTTTAAAAAAATGGCCGGAGAGACTCTTCAGACACGATTAGAATCCGACACTGATTCTGTACATCAACATTATTGTTTGCTGTTCAACTTATTCAGCGTAACATATTGCTGTTGGTTTGCTTGGGTTTGCATAAACAAATTCGGCGGGAGTATGATATTCAAAGAAAATAAATACACAAGAAAGACATAATAAAAACAAAAATCAGAGACACTTTCTTCTTTCTTTGATTTTTTCGTTCAATGTTTTTTATTTGCAAGGTTCAAGAATATTAAGCAAATTGTGTGGAGTTTTCTTTAATTTATGAATTATGAAATTTAACAAACGAAATTGAGCCATAGCTGACTTGTATTTGCCTATATTCATTTATATGAACGAAATGAAAATACCAAGCGGCCAGCAAAAAAGATGACATGAAAAAGCAAAATCGTACAAAAATATTCCCACACAATCTTATACACGCACTATACCTACACAACACACTCAAAATTATCACACTTTGCACGCAAGGGCAAAAAAGAAAACCAACACAATCTCATACACGCACTATACCTACACAACACACTCAAACTTATCACATTTCGATCGCAAGGGAGACACAGAAAACCAACACAATCTCATACACGTAGCACACCTATAGAACAAGGTTACCCACACAATGGCAAGTTTTGATTTTTGACTTGAACTTCTTGATGACAATTTTCGGTTGTGGCAGAAATCAAAATCCATTTCAAGAGCAAGTACAGTGAATGCGGATTTATTGAACATCCAAAGAAACCCAAGTGGAATTTCTAACTACCGTCGAGTTTTCATAGGTCAAACTTTTATAAGTCGAATATCTCCATGACTCGAATTGAGTACGTTTATCGTGAAAAATCAATATAATATGTCTTCCATAACTGGAATATCCCCATAATTTGAAATTTTGTTATGCATTATGGTGATTCAAGATTTGGCAGTTGACTGTACGAGCAATACGCACAGTCCGCGAAGTTCGTGTCTCAGTCGCGCAAAGCAAATTTCGTCACCCTTACTTTGTGTTGTGTTCTTTCCTCCTCTTTCCATGTGATCGGCAATGAAGAAAAAAACAAAAAACAAACAAAAAAACAAAAATCTAGACTTTGTTGTTGCGTGATTGTAGAAAAAAGGAGGAATTTTTATTCCCGCACGCGCCCCACTTCACAACACAGTCCACAAGTCAATTTTCGATTGTGGTACCAAATTTGTCACAGGTCAGGTCTCGAACGCGTTTCGTTATTCAGTTTAAATTTGGGTGCACGCAAAAAGTATACATATTCACTCACGCAGGAATATCTCTTTTCTTTGTCTTCCCTTATGTTCGGCAAATAAGGAAAAAACAAATGTCACACTCTTTGTTGTTGCGTGGTCAAAGGCAAAATGTATTGTTTGTCTGTTTTCGCAGTAATTTGAGTTTTTTATTTAGTTGTATTAAAGAAAACAATTTTTACTAATTAAATCACCCTTTTTTTTTGTTTGTTTTTGGATGCGCCAAGGAGGTAGGAATCTTCATAGAAACTAGCAGCCCGTACTGTTAGCCTGCACGATTCGCCGGTTAAGTAGCCCAACAAGAACTCTGCCCAATATATGTTCCTTTTCGCTATCATTCCCACAACAATATCAATACATCAAAATACATATGGGTGACGGCAATCAAAACAAACAAAACAAAGGTGACAGACAGAAATTCCTTTCATGCAAATTCGCGCCAAATACACAAAATTGATCATGACACAGTCCGACGGGGAACAGCACTTGCTTCGATTTCGCAACAGGCACCAGTATTTAAATTTCTGTTTGCCTGGTTACTTTGAGTGCAATACAATGTTTTCGTATAATAAAAGAAACAAAACGCCATCATAAAAATTTGTTGTTTACATCTATTCTTGCCAACTAAATGTATAATAAGCGTAAAGAATAGCATATTGATGAATAAACCAAAGTAATTTCAAAGGGGTCAAGTCAGTCAATAAAAAATACGCGCGTTAGCAGAATGACGTTGCTAAACAGCGGCTGCGCTGCTACTTCGATGTTAATAACAGAGAAGTAAAATATTCCCATAGGTTCTATTTATTTGAATAAAGCTCAAAAAGCTTTTGAGAGAAATGTAACCTCTATATAAATGAATACTCTTTGATCCCAGCACTTGTAGGTAGTCAGACTGATGTTATCTACACCGAATTCAGTATAGCTTTCGATAATGTATAGCATGCTTTGCTCATACAAAAAGTCAATGTTTTTGGTTGATGGCTTCCCATACTGAAATTAAACCAGCAAAAACAAAGCGTGTGAAATTTGCTTTTTTCTTATTTGCCGAACATAAGGGAAGACAAAGAAAAAAAATTTGCCTGCGTATATGAATATGAATCCTTTTTGCACGCAAATTTGTACTCAACAACGAAACACGCGCTCGGGGCCTGACCTCTGATAAATTTGGTACGACAATCGAAAATTGACTTGTGGACTGTGTTGGGTAGTGGGGCGCGTGCGGGATTAAAAATTCTTCTTTTTTGCTACTATCACGCAACAACAAAGTCTAGACCATTTGTTTTTTTCTTCATTGCCGATCACAAGAAAAGAAGAGAAAAGAACATCTCGAATCACCATAATGCATAACAAAAGTTCAAATTATGGGGATATTCCAGTTATGGAAGACATATTATATTGATTTTTGACTATAAACGTAATCAATTCGAGTCATGGAGATATTGGACTTATAAAAGTTCGACCTATGGAAATTCGACGGTAGTTAGAAATTTCATTTGGGTTTCTTTGACTGTTCAATAAATGCGCATTCACTGTACTTGCTCTTAAAATGGATTTTGTTTTCTGCCACAACCGAAAATTGTCGTCAAGAAGTTGAAGTCAAATATCAAAAATTGCCATTGTGTGGGTGACCTTGTTGTGTAGGTGTAGTACGTGTATGAGATTGTGTTGGTTTTTATTGTCTCCCTTGCGTACGAAATGTGCTAAGTTTGACTGTGTTGTGTAGGTATAGTGCATGTATGAGATTGGGTTGGTTTTCTTTTACGCCCTCGCGTGCAAAGTGTGATAATTTTGAGTGTGTTGTGTAGGTATAGTGCGTGTATAAGATTGTATTGGTTTCCTATTGTGTGTATCACTGGGAATATTTTAGTACGATTATTCTTTGTTTTCATGCCTTCTTTTTTTGCTGGCCGCTTGGTATTTTCATTTCGTTCATACATATAAATGAATATAGGCAAAATATAAAGCAGCCATGGTTCGATTTCGTTCTCGAACGTCTTGTGTAACTGGGATAGAAGCTCTAGCGTAACGACATTCTGTCGTCAATCTTCTCTAATTGGTTAGCGAGTGACTTGTACTTTTGTCTTAAAAACGCGAGTTTATTTGATTCTGTTGTTGATTCACTTGTCGACATTTTGATACTTTCACGCAGCTGTTCTTACTTCGAACCACAGTTGTTTAGTATGTAATGTTACTTATGTATGCTTGTTCCTGAGTTATACATAAGTCTAAACGGTAACGGATTGCTTATGTACACATAGAACAGACACATAAACCGCACAACATGACAACAATCGAAAAATATCTACAACGAATTGCTTATGTACGCACAGAGTAATGCATATGTAAGTAAGCTGAGAGAAAGCGTAATTGTGTGTTGGAAATTTGATGAATTGCAAACGAAGCGATAACGATACAGATGTGCAATGTGCAAGCGACACGATAATGAAACTAGTTATGTACGCATACATAAGCCGAAAGAATGCGTTATGTGTGATTGACCGATAACGTACTAGCGATGATACAGCGAATTTGCTTATGTACTTGTTGACAAAAGTGATGGCATTTGGAACGAAGTTCCTTTACGCGGATTATGGTAGGAGTTTGGTTGCTTTCGGTTTTGCTCTATGTTGTGCGCCTGTAGAGAGCGCAAAACCAAACAGCAGCAACAACAACAACGGTAACAATAGCAAGACCATAATTTCAAGCGCTTGCGTTTGCAAAGAGAGAGAGAGGGATTTTGATTTCGTTTGTGTGTGTACCCTATTCAACGCCGATTTCACATATCAATTGGCATGCATGTCGCTGAGGATTGGCTTTATTTTATTTTATATAAATATATAAGTTATGTGACTCAGTTATGAATTATAATATGCTTCTAAAAGTGAAACTGCTCATATATATATGTTTGTTTGATTCGCACAGGCTTTCATATAAATTGTAAATTATAATCCAATAGCTAATCTAAAGGAAGGTGAGATATAAGTTTGAATTTTCGAACATAATATTACTTGGTCAGCAAAGACAAATTTTTTTTCGGAAATGGAAGGGAGGTAGTCGAGGTGACGACGTTTTGTTGTGAAACATCTTTGGTTTCGATGGAATGATATTTTGCATGCGCTCGTGAGTGCTAGGCACACTCACACATTGTTTTCCTTATCTTTTTTCGCGGGTTTCGTTTATTGATGCATATTTTTTAACATTTACTAACTCCATAACAAGCACCTTTACACATTTTTTTCACTGGCCCAGCGCTGGGAAAACTTTCGTCATTAGAGTCATAATGGAAATTTTAAACAGATTTACTGACACAGACGGCTATTGTAATGCTTATATAACTTGCGCTACCAATGGTAAAGTTTCTATTCAATTGGATAGAACACCAATTCATTCTGCATTTCTAATTTCAATTTCAAAACTATTGAATCTGTCATCTGAAATAGCGCATTTGTATAGATCTCTTTTTATTTATGTACAAGTATTAATCATCGGTGAAATAAGTATGATCAGCTCAGAGGTTTTAGTGACAATTTATAAAATAAATAACCAATAATCATAACCAAGAATTTGGTGGTATAGATATTATATTTATTGGAGATTTGCTGAAGCTACCACCGGTACGAGCAACACCAATACATAACTCTATTAGAAGACACATGGTTGGACACCATCTTTGGCGAAAACTTAAATTTTATCAACTCAACCAAGTCAAGAGACAGGCATGCTGCATTTTCTAATTTTCTAACTAAAGTAGGTAATGATGAACCTTTAGAAAAAAAGAAATCGAGTTGATAAAGATTTTTTGTAAAAAACCCATAGTCAAAAATTTTGCCCTAATGGGATCAAAATCAAAAAGGAGCATGTTTACGTTCTAATACAATTCGAAGACAAAATTATATGTACAGCCACTGATTCAATTACAGGATCTAAAAATCTTGAACAAAGTGCTAATTTTAGAATAAAGTTATATAAAAAGTCAGTTATACCATACGAAATTATTTTTGTAGAAGGCATAACAACATTCAAATATCCGATGGCTTATGTAATAGTACGACAGGAAAATTAGTGCATTTAGATTTTGATACAAATAGCATTGTAGTTAGAGATTGGTTGGAGTTTGGTGGTTCAACAATGATTGAACAATGTACAAAGTGGAGTTAGTAGGATTGCTGTGCCTATTGGACTACGATCTGCGAACATTCCATTGGCATCAGATAAGAATATTATTGCTACTCGAAAGCATTTTCCTTTCATTTCGACTTGTGCTATTATCATACATAAATCTCAGGGTGGAAAATTAAATAGGAAATGAAATAGTTTACGAATACAGCAAATATTATTTGCAAGAACTTGTTTACGTTGCGTTATCTCGAGAAACATAATCAAAAATTTCTATATTGTAACACCCCAAAATTATCCAACGAAATTATATCAAAATCGAAAGCAAGCTAGATCAACAAAGAAATTACTGCAAGAATTTCAAAGATTATCGTTAAAAACATTGCAGACCAGAACATAATTATCCTGGATTGATTTGTAACAAAAGGGGTCTTTCATTATTAATTTTTAACTGCCAAAGTTTGAGAAGACATACCTTAGATTTCTTGGAACCAGTTACTAAAAATTCCAACCTATTACTATTATTTCTTTTCGAAAATAAATTGCCCTTCCTAATTTCAATTGCATTTCTTATTAAAAACGACAAAATATTCATTCAGGTGGAGTCGCACTATATCGTAGAAGAGAAGACGCGGATCATATTTGTACAGAAAATATGGGAACGCCCTTGTCCAACATTAATGATTTGAGTACTAAGCACTCATCAGTTGGTGATATTTGTTTAGTTATTTGTAAAATAGGAAACGATTTTGTAAAAGTTATTTATTTATTTTTATATATTTATATATCCCTAAATCAAAAGATTGAGGATATTATATCATTCAGTCATCGTTCATTGTTAGAATATACCGAGGGGGGTTCTTAATTACTTAAACAAAGTTTTCAAAGGTTCCACTCATATTGGCTGGAGACTTCAACGTCAACTTCAATAATAAAGAAAATAATAATAACGTCCCTTTTATTATAAACATTGGATTTACATATTAGTAATGATCCAGCGCAATTCGCAACAATTTACTGTACTACCACTGACCCTCTTTTTTCAAGATACTTGGACAAAATTGAATCCCAAGCATACGCATATTATTATAGTACCATAAGCCATTAATTACCATGGTACAATATGATGAGAATTAAAAAGTTGACTGGGTTGCGGTAGAAGTTGACTTTAAGTTACACATCACGAAGTGAGACATTAGCGTAAGTTTAAGGCTACAAAAAAATCATTGTAATTTATATGTAAAAAGGCTAGAGGAACTTCCTTCTTGACGGCGGTCCCCAGACCACGCACCTTTTTTTTTTTCTTTAAGTAAAACCTAAATAAATAACAAAAATTGATTTAAATTGGCTTTGTACCTATTTTTTGCGGTAGATATGTCGAAAAATCGTAGTTTAAAACGCTAATTTGAAAACGATAAAGAGCGTTTGGGGTTGTGGTCTATGGTTGCTCGTGGTTGTTGTCTGTAGTAATGTGGTCATGTCGTTTGCTTAGGAGCGTGTTGTTGTCGCGTGCAAAAAAAAAATTAATTCTACCTTTACTACCAGGTAAAGAGCAAAACTGCAAGTGTCCCATTTAAAAACGAAATCAAACCAGCAACAACAAAGGGTGTGACATTTGTTTTTTTCTTATTTACCGAACATAAGGGAAGGCAAAGAAAAAAAATATGCCTCGTGCAGAAATATGTATAATCTTTACGGGCAACTTTGAACGCAACAACAAAAAGCCGTTCGGGACTTGACCTCGGTTATATTTTATATTATATTCGAAAATTGACTTTGGTTGGTTTTTGAAGTGGAGTGCGTGCGGGAATGAAAATTCCCCTTTTTTTCTTTAACCCTCTCCTATGACTTTGATGCGAATTATCACCTGTTCTTTTTGTTCCTGTTCTTACTTGTATCGATTTTGCGCGCATGCAAATATCGATAAATGCTTAAATTATGGAAACATGTAATTTTTCTTCAATAATTTTTGACTAATTGGTTAATTTTGTACCGGCACGAGCTAAAGCATCGAGCGGAATTTTTCACAGTCAACAGGAAATGTGCAAGTTATATCGAAGAACCACACGAGAAGAAATAGCGTAGAACAGTTGTTTCTTTCTTATTTGCCGAAGAAGACACGAAATGTCCAAAAGATAGATACTGCACACCATACACACGTAACAACAAAACAAGCGTTCGACACTTTAGCTTCGAGTCCGTTAAGCCAATTTACAGTGGTTACTCCTATATTTACAAATTTGTTGTTGGCTCACTATGAAACTTGTGGTTTAATACCTGTGAACGTTTACTGCATTCATTCATTGTCGTTGTGTGTATCACTCAAAACATTTTTGTTTGATTTTGCTTTGTGATCAAGCCTTTTTTTTTTTTGGCCGTCTGGTATTTTCATTTCATTCATATAAAACGGCAACCGTTGTTTTGCCCACTCTTGTATGTGATGCGTTCAAGGATACATGGTCAACACAAAAATGATGAAGAACCATAGCAGAAAGGACCAGAAAACGTACGAAACTTTTTTTGTTCTTGTGCTAGCAGTGACTTTGCATAATAAGTATACTGAGCCGCATAGATTTTAAAAGCAAATTTTATTAAACGCAAAAAAAGATAGATTTGGTTTTTGAAAAGTGAATTGTGAAAAATTAACTTATGGAAAATTCAGGTAAGCAGAAGAAAGTAAATAAGTCTTAAATTGTAATTAGACATTAACTTGATTTTTGTGTTTATTTTGTGCATGCACAGTTAATTTCTCGAATATTTTAAAAAGAGAGAAACAATGGAAATTTTAGACGCAATGAACAAATAATGGCAGACACGGATAAAATTGACATTTTTCCAATGACACTGAGCCAAGATGCAGTACAGTACATCTACGACGTTACCTGAAACAGAAATAATAGGTGAATCTTTCTAAAAGATGCTACAAAAAAGAGCTCGACAAGCGCAAAATAAGTCAGGTACAACCTCAACAAAAAGATGTGAAGGTTAACAAAACTAAACCCAACAAAAACGAGACCAATAAAAACGCTGAAAATAAGATTGAATTTTCAAACGATCTGGCGGAAATAAAACACATAATAAAGCAACCAACGCAGCAAATGGGTAACATGATGAACATCATGTCAGTACTATTGACAACACTCGACAACAAAAATGGACGATAAACTACGAATAATTGCATGGAATGCCAATGGAATCAATAACCAGAAAATTCGAATTCAAGACATTCTTAGACAACAACCAAATTGACATCGCCCGAATATCTGAAACGCACCTAACACCCACCCACCCACCTCTTCTTATGTTATAAAAACTAAATTGTTGGCATCATTGAATTAATGCATAACTTATTTTCTATACTGTTAACCTAAATTTTTCCTCCTTGTTTAAATAGTCTATGTTATTGTAGGTATTGAATTCTAAATTTAGTATTAGCTTTAGTTTAATCTTGCATGCTGATTATTTTAATGGCTGATGATGTTTTTATCTGTAGCCAAATATTTAGTACGTAGACATTAGCTTTGGTATCGCATGATCACCAAAGATATTAGCAATTAAGACCAGCTGAGCCCAGTCTATGTGACTGGTTGAATTTTGATGCCACCTGGGCCTGCCCCATGTGAGATCAGTGTGTGGTCATTGCGTACTTACTAAGTCGATGTATAACACGTAAATATAACTTTCAGATAAATGGCTGGAGACTTTAACGCAAAAAACACGGCTTGGGGCCTAGAATGTCAAACAAAAAAGGTAAGGACCTACTGAGGGCTATATACACAGTAAAGGCAACACACTTAAGGACCGGCGAACCAGCCTTTTGGCCTACTGACAAAAAAAAAATACCTGACCTCATCGACTTCTATATAATTAAAAATATTAATATACGAAAGCTCGCAATAAAATCATTTATCATCATGAAGATTTATCTTCAGATCATACTCCGATCTAACTTGACTACCCAAACAACGTATTGACTGAACGTAAAATCAACAAGATATTCAATCATCACACTGACGGAGAAACTTAAAGAGATTTTATTAAGGTATCGCTGCCGCTAAACATTTCAATAAAAGATAATCTCTACGAATGAAATAATTGCAACTATAAAATTCGATATTAATCATAAAAAGGCCCCTGGCTACGACAAAATAAACGGAATATTACTGAAAGAATGCCCTGTGGAGGCACTAGACAACATTCGAAATCTATTTAATGCGGTATTAAGACTAAGACATTACCCCAGTTCATGGAAAGTTGCCGAGATAATAGGTAGTCCTAAACCTGGGAAAGACTACAAAAAAGCTTCCTCCTACAGACCTATAAGCTTGCAACCCATTCTGTCAAAAATTTTTAAAAACTTCTACGTGAGAGACTTCTTGTTCTTCTAAGACGAAATCAAATAATAGCCGACCACCAATTTGGATTCCGACGTAATCATTCTACGATTCAACAGATTCACCGCGTAACCCACCAAATATTTAACGATATAGATGACAACAAATTCTGTATTGTCTCACTGAACAATAAACTATTAATATATAAAACAATTACCAAACCTATCTGGATGTACGGAGCGCAAATATGGGGGTCTGAGAAAAGATCAAATCTACAATTAATATAAAGAAAACAATCGAAAATTCTACGTAAAATTACTGAATATCACAAATTTCGACATACACAGAGACTTGCAAGTTTCCACAGTGGCTTAAGACATAACTAATTTAAGTCGGAGATACCAAACAAAAATAAGCCAACATACTAACAACGAGGTGAATACACTGCCGCTGCGCCACCTCCAGCAAAGACGTAGACTTCGCGGTCAAGGCCTGTCCACCCAATCTAAAATAAAACATAAATATTTGTAGCAATAGTATAAGCAGGCGTTTATATGTATATATTTAGCATTAGAACTACTCAATAATTATCACAACAAACATTATTCTAAAGCCACCTGTATTTTATCTCCGCTTATATGGAGTAACCATATAAGCTTTACTCTCACTCCTGTATATATTGTGAAAACGTAGTACTAAGAGTCCAAATTGTGTTGATAGGTACATTTCAAGGGGAAATAAAAAAAATTAAAATTTAAAAAAAAAAGTTCAAAATGCCGAAACTTATAGATATCGCAAGAAAAGTAGGTCGAAAGCAGTTAACTCCTCGCATACCTTAGAAAACCAAAGAGAGAGAATTAAGGCAATTGTCTACCAGTGCCTTTTTATAACTGGCACACTGCAGGTCATGCGCTTTAAAAAACGCTTTTTTGACAACAATTTTGGAATTGTATGTAGTGTATGCGATAAATTATGGTACGACCAAATTTTAAACGAATTCCATCCAACTGCTGCACTATGTTTATTGATGAGTTTCCTAATATCGATATAAATAATGTAAAAGCCCGCATGCACATATACTGCTTGGGTTAAATTAGGCTCCAATTCAACCTTTAAGTGAAGATAGATGAGCGGCTGAAGTATTGGTTGACCAACTAGTGTCGGTGTATCCAGTTAATACATCTGGATTTGACAAATTGCAGAAACATAAACACACTTTTACGTGTTTTAAAAAGGAAAATTCCAGTCTTTGTCGTTCCGAGGCACCATTCTTGCCATGCTTAATAACAACAATTCTTCAACCGATGCCCAACTGACCAACGTCGACAACCTTATTTAAAAATTTATAAACAGATTAGAATGCACTAGAAACTAATGATTATCCTGATATTGACCATTTCTTACGGGTCAATAAAATAAACTCGTATGATATATACCTTGATATACTCTGCGCTGGCATAACAAGACCACGAGTATTTTTAAAACGTGAAACCACAGAAAACCCATTTAATCCTTTTATTATTAACGTTCTGAGCTCAAATATGGATTTTCAATTGATTGTCTTCTTGTACAGCGCATGTAGTTGAATATGTAAATAAAACAAATAGAGGTATAAGTAATCTTCAACGCAAAATATTAGATACGATGGAAGAGCATCCAGAATTTGATTTCATAGAGATAACGAGGAAGCTTAGCGTCGACATATTAAATGCGTCGAGCTCTCGAGCCAAGAAGCTGCTTGGTTCCTTCTTAGACAGCATATGTCATAGCTAAAAGATTTTTATATTCCAAATGTGTGGCTTGTTTAGAGATATTATATCAGAAAATCAAATAAAGCATTAGATTTTTTTTTTTTTTTTTTAAATTAAATTATAACATTAAACGCAGTAAACTGCATAAAACATTTGTCGGATTTAAAAAATAATGACGTGAAAAGCATTAGAAGAAGAAAATATCGAACCTGATTCATGTGATATTTGGCTTTAAAACTGGTTTGACAAATATGAAAAGAGATCACAAGAATTAAATGATATTACATTAGCCCAAGCCGTTGCTTCTTATACTGAATCGAAATCAAAAAGGTGGACCCGACGACACGATCCACGAATAATACGTTACGTAACTATGACATGTCAGCTGAACCTAATGAGCACAAACGTGAAATGGTTTGTTCGCATTTGCCTTTCAGCTACGAAGAAAATGACATTCTTGCAGAAAGAAAGTATATTCAAACAACGATGACAACGATTTACTCATAATGCAGCGATGACTGGAATTCCAGTCGCATTTAAATATTGAAAAAGCTATCCAAATCTTTCCAGATTTTATGCACTGAGCACAATGAGGATGAAGGTCTTGCAACTGACTTAAGTTTCTGGGCGACAACTGTAAGAGATGAGGACCCGTACATTGAATTTACGGATTACAGCCAGAAAGGTCTATCATTGCATGTTATCTGACATATCATACTATATAACGAAACTGATGAACCAATACAAGTTTTTCTTAGTGGACCGGCAGGATGTGGGAAAACTTTCGTCAGTAACGCCCTCCGAGAAATTTACAACCGTTTTTGTAATAGTAATAGATATTGCAATGCATATCTGACTTGTGCATCAACAGGAAAGGCGGCAGTTGCTATAGAAGGGGCTACAGTACATACAGCATTTAAAATCGCCATTGGACAAACGAAGCCTTTGTCTTTTAAAGTTGCCCAATAATTCCGTAGTCTTTTCAAATACATTGAATGTATTCTAATAGATGAAGTGAGTATGATTTGTGCAGAATTGAATGAAAAAATTTACTGTCGAGTGAAGCAAATTTCGGGTATTAATTCTTTATAGGGCGGTAAAGACATTTTTATATGGGATCTACGATAATTACCCGCTGTACGCGCGACTCTTATTTACAAACAAACAAAAATGGCAAGGCGGAGTTTGAGATTCGATTGTTTTTTAAAAATCCTGACGTCGACCAGTATAATAAACCGATCCTAACCTCGACCCCGACAAAGTGTTATCTGTTGCTAAAGACATTTTTCACTGGCAACATTACAGATGAACAACAGGCTCATTTTTTTTTCTACGATATGGCAATGAAACGTTTGATTCGTTTACTCTCAATTTGTCAGTGCATGAATTTCCCGCACAAGCTGTAAAAGTAATGATTGCTTTGGCTGTTTTCTGCGCTTATGGGCTGGAGTTCTACGTGTGCTTGGAAATCATTTGAGTTAGCATTAAAGATAAATGCAAAAAGCGTCCTGTTTTGGCTAACTATGTCTTGAGAACCGTGCTCGTTACAGCTGCCGTTGTACCTTCCATTGCTGTGCCCTCCATTGGTCCATTTATGGGCCTCATTGGTGCCTTCTGCTTTTCCATAGTTGGTCTTCTCTGGTCATATGGAGGGTTTCGGCGTATACAACTGTATAATCTGGAAGAATATACTCATTACCATTTGCGGCTTGGGTGCTTTGATATTTGGCTCGACCGATGCCATTAAGGATATCATGAACATTTATGCGCCCGTCGCTGAACAGGCGAGCACATAAATCGTATCAGCATCATCAACAACAAAATATGGCTGAGTGGAGCTGAGCTTAGCTTAACAAAATTTGTAAATATCAAGAGCGTATGACGCAAATACGTCATTCGCGTCATTCTCAACTCTTATGCGCCATAGTAGCTGCTATTAACATCGAGGAACCAGCGCTAGCCGTTGTGTAGCTCAATGTGCTAACTACTGAACTGAAGTAACCAGGCAAACAGCAACATTTGAAGGTGGGTTCTGTTGCGAAATCGAAGCAAGCGCTGTTTCCCTTCTTGCGGTGTCTTCCTCAATTTTGTGTTCTTAGCGCGAATTAGCATGAAAATGAATTTCTGTATATGACCTTTGTTTTGATTATTTTAATTGCCGTCACCCATTGTTATTTTGATTGTATTGATATCATTTTGGGAATGATAACGAAAAAGGAACACGTATAAGTTAACACGATGGCATAAGACGACAACAAAGCTATCGTGTCGACAAATAATAGTATGATCAGCCTATGGGAAAATACTGAGTGTGCTACCTATTAGTATTTCTATTGATCATCAACTAGAAATACAAACAGTAAAAAATAAATACCATGAACCCGGAACATAGGACCGCCGTCTAAGAAAAATACTGGCTCCAGATGTAATAAAAATGCGGACGCCAGATTTAATAAAAAAATACCGACGCCAGACGTAGCACATGTAAGACTAAACGAAAAACCCACCCTTTCATAGCTGGTAAATCGCGGCAGGACAAAAGGAATTACATTGTTCAGCCGACGTTAAAAGTAGTATTTAAGCAGAGTAAAAATCATTTTGTAGATAGTTCAAAACTCAGACTCGTGGAAGCAAGCCGTTGTGCTGCTCACGAAAGTAATAAAATAAAAACAAAATAGAAAATTCAGTTTTGTTTCATTTGTATAAGCAAAACCCTATACAAATAGGCGATGTCAATTACAAGAAAAAAAACACAGTTGCTAATTCGCAATAAAGGCGTAGAAGAGGGTCGAAGCACGCACTCCACTTCACTTCGATTATCATAACAAATGTATCACAGTCAAGTCCCGAACGCATAAAGGATAAAGTTGTTCCTTTTCAAATTTGCGTGTACGCAAAGAGTATACATATTCATACACACAAGCAAATCTTTTTTCTTTGTCTTCCCTTATGTCAACGCTTTGTTTTTGAGTGGCCAAAGGCCAAATTTATTTCTTTGTCTTCCCTGATATTCGCAATGAGCAAATGGTTTGATTTCGTTTTAACATGGGACACTTGCCGGCGCTTGTTGGTTTTTCTGTTTTTCTGGTAGTCAAGGTAGAATTAGCTTTACTCAACTTAGATTTTTCGACATATCTAGTGCAAAATATGCATTTTAAATCAATTTTAGTTATCAGTAATGGACCTCATTCATTAAAAGTTCCACCAAAATCAATACAAGTAGGGGGTGGAATTTGTAATAAAAAATATCATGTTCCTCATTCATTAAAAAATCTCGCCAGACCAATACGTGCTCCTTTTTCGTTATCATTCCCACAACAATATCAATACATCAAAAGACAAATGGGCGACGGCAATCAAAACAACCAAAACAAAGTTTTTTTTTTTATAACTGAAATTTTTATTTACTACTCTCCCGAAGCAGATCATGCAAATGAAATGAAGTAAAATTGACATGTGAGTTGTGGTTCAAGTTATGAGAGGGAGTGGACACTTAGTCCTCAGGTGTTCTAAATGGGAGATCCAAAGGGTGGAAACGCTTGAACCTGCGAGTGTGTAGGCTATTGTCCAGTAAATTGACTGCAAGATAATTTTCGTGAGATTCCAGTCAAAATCTGTAGGTCGTTGTGAATGACTGAGTTACGGACATACTATTCAGCTCCGACAAGCCTTCTCAGGAGCTTGGATTGAAAATTTTGGATGATTTGAATTTTCGATTTTGATGCTGTTCCCCATAGTTCAATTCCATACGTCCATACTGGCTTAAGGATAGTTTTATAGAGTAACACCTTGATCCTAATACTTGATTTGGAGCTATGCCATATGAGCCATCTTATCCTATATAGTTTGTGATTCAACTGTTTCCTTTTGTGCTTAATGTGGGGATACCATGTTAGGCGCCTGCCAAGTGTCAATCCAAGGTATTTGGCCGAGGTGTGCGTAGATATGATGTTCCCGTTTAGTTGGACTGAGGGACAGGATGTGTGTCTGAGAGTGAAGGTGACATGAGTAGATTTATCTGTGTTGACATCAATATTCCACCTTTTAAGCCATGGTTATAATCGATATAGATGACACTGCAAAATTGATGAGGCAGCTCTTGGATCGCTGTTCGATGTTAGGAGTGCTGTGTCATCAGCATATGTAGCCATTATTGTACTGTTTTCGCTTGGAGCCGGAAGGTCAGAAGTGTATAATGTATAAAGGATAGGCCTCAACACACTACCTTGTGATACACCAGATTTTATTTGTTTTATAATTGTTGCTTAACTGTTGCTTGTTGCTTAATTGTTTTCAGTTTTCACTCAATTTTTTTTTGTCACATAGCTGTTAAATATGATGCCGAATAATGGAAATTTCCCGATTCGTTTGTTTTTACAACTAACTTTTGTACATACATTCGTATTTAAATACATATGTAGTGAATATTATGCATTAATGTAGCTTAAGTTACGATGAATTTTTATTTTTTTTAAGTTTAGCTTGAGTGTAGTCTTAATATAATTTATGTAACTTTAGCTACAATTTAGCTTCAGCTAAAAAATTTTGTTCGATGCCGACTGCGCCACTTATGTAGGTCTTTAGACGTTAGACGTTTTACGCTTTAAGAAAGTTATTTTTTATTTTTAAAATAAACATTCGATTTCGGTTAAAGGGACGCTAGTTGTTCACTCTTCTTTTTTTCCTTTATATTTAATTTTTCTGTTATTTTAAAAATTTTTTTTTTTTATAATTAGAGTATAACATTTATCGCAGCATAACACGTTTGCCGTAAAAAAAAAATAGTGACGTGAAAAAAAAAAATTTGACTTAGACTAAATTAAAAATGATGCTAGTTGCGCCGAAATGGTATTGACATAGAAGGCTGATTCCTTCTTAGGGGGAGATGATAAGGGTGTAGCCTCTTTAGTCTACGACTTGTTGTGATACGGGTGATTTGGGCAAGTTGAATCAGATGGAGACAGAAGTTGGTTAAGAGTTAGTATCACCTCAAGAGTGGGGTGATAGGTATCTTCTGGAATTGACAATGGAGAGGATCTCGACAGTGAGGTATTTTCATAGCAATTAGTAAACACTAGGTCTAGCATACGATGTTTGATGTTGGAAATGTGGTTTATTTGCTGGAGAGAGAGATCCAGCAATAAATCAACGAACTCGCTGCCAACAGAAGGAAGAACGATATTGGAGTCACTAAAAGGAATCCAATTAATAGAGGGAAGATTAAAATCACCCAAAACAAGTAAAATATCAGCGTCTTTAATGAGCTTTAATACATTCTGGATAGCCTTCGCTTGATCCAAGTAGACTGAGTCAGAAGATGAAGGAGGAATATATGAACAAGTAATAAAAATGTTATGATTAGAGAATGAAATTTTGACGCAGATAAATTCAATGTTTTCAGTATCGTCAAGAGAGACCAGTTCTGACGAAAAAGATGAAAGAACAGAGATTAAGACTCCTCCACCTACGCGGCCATAACGATCTTTACGAAACGTAGAGTAAGAGTTATTGAAAATTTCAGAGTTGAGAACATCAGGGCGAAGCCAAGTCTCAACGAAAACGATAATGTCAGAACTGAAAGAAAAACTTCTAAGATAAAACGAAAAAAGTTTAGAATTTAGCCCTTTAACATTTTGAAAATGTAGACTTAGTTCTTTGGAGATTTTGAAGAAGCAGAAGATGAAGCTGAAGTAGTGACTGGTAAGGTAACCTGCAAAGCCCTAGATTTTTTTCTAGGAATGAACTCATGGACCACCATATGGGCAGGCCAGAATGTAGGGTCACAAATGACAGAAAATACTTCCATGGAAACTGAAAGTTTAAAAGAAGAGCCTTCTCTAGGGCTAGCAAAATTAAATTTGTGAATATTAATATTTGAAGGGTTGCATGATTTTGATGAAATATAACGTGCAACGTCCTTACAGGTTGTCCCTTATGCAACCTGAAAACAAAAACATGTTTACGAGGATCCAGCACTTTCAAAATACATGGCACTGGAGTAGAGGCAGTATTGGACTGCGATGAACTCTTAGGGGGAGACAAAGTACGGGGGGAGTTAGAGACTTTAGTAGAAGATGAAGCAGAAGTTACAGTAGTAGGACAGGGAATAGAGCAAGATGAACAATTAGTGGAGGGAAAGTTGAAAGCGACAGATAAAGTGGTAGTAGAGGGGATATTGGTAGAAGGAGCTACTGGAATTGGAGCGGGATGGGATGATTGGTTAGATATTGAAGAAAGTACAGAAGAATAAGTGGGTAAAGGTTGGGAAGAAGGGGAACAAGTTGGAGAAGTTGAAGCTGAAGTCACAGTAGTAAGACATGGAATAGAGGAAGTCGAACAAGTAGTGAAGGGAAAGTTAAAGGCGATAGATGAAGAAGTAGTAGATGGGATAGTGGTTGACGGAGCTACCGGAATTTGAGCGGGATGGGACGATGGGGTGGATATGGAAGAAAGTACAGAAGAGTGACTGGGTAAAGGTTGGGAAGAAGAAGAACAAATTTGAGAAGTTGAATTTGAAGTCACAGAAGTAGGACAAGGAATCGAGGAAGACGAACAAGTAGTGGATGGAAAGTTCAAAGAGACAGATGAAGAAATATTAGAGGGCATAATGGTTAAAGGAGCTAAAGGAATTGGAGTAGGATGGATCGGTTGGGTAGAAGTAGAATAAAGTACATAAGAGTAAGTGGGTAAAAGTTGGGAAGAAGTAGAACAAGTTAGAGGCGATTGTGAAGAAGGGGGTTGAGGAGACAAAAAAGAAATAAGTGGCGCTGTGGTAGGCGGAAGATTATGAGGGGATAATGGCGGCAGTTGTATTGCATTAGCCGTTGGAGTCAAGTCGAAAGAGTACTCCAAAAACATTTTTGACCCAGCATCAAACTCTGAGGCTAGCTCAGTGAATAGTTTCTTAAGTTTTTGGTATTTAATTCACATACGGTGGTACATCAATGAGAATTCCCCCTGGCGATTGAAGCAGGTGGGGCACGACCACCTGATGCCACCACATGCAGGTTTAGCAGTACCGTAAAGTCGGTCACAGTCGCGGCCAGTCAACCCACCACAATTAAGGTGGGCGATGTTATCGCACATCCAACAAGAGACACTTCTAAGCTTATCACTATTAAAGTTGTCCTTGTTGGTGCAAGCCCGAATACAGCAATTCATTTTGCGCGAAGTATAGATACAAGATATTAAATAAAATAAAAGCAAAATAAGATAAATAAGATAGGAAAAAAAATGAATAAATAAAATAAAAATAAGTGGAAAAGAAGTAAATAAAAAAAAATAATAATAATAATAATAAAATAAAAAAAATAAAAATAAAATTTAAAATTAAAACACAAAATAAAATTAAAAAAATAAAAGATAAAAAATTTTAAGTAAGCAAAAATAAAATTAATAAATAAAATAATAACAATAAAATAAACTTGAGGGAAAAATTATTTTTAAATTTATTTTCAAAATTTGTTTGTTATTATCAACACACTGTGCAAAAAAAGAACAACGACTTAAGTCCGAATTTTGACTCCCTCAGCTAGACAGAGATAGAATTGCAAAGAGAAAAGTAAGGTGAATAATAATATTTTCCCAGAGAAAAAACAGGAAATACAGTTAAAAATAATAACTAGTATATAGAGAGCAAGAAGGAAACAGAAAAAGACTAATATAGCAAAAACTATTTTAAAGGGAGTGCAAAGCAGGAAAAAAAAGAGATTCAACTCAATACACAGGAAAGGCAAATTTAAGCATTGTACTTGCCAAAAATAATTAAACATTGATAAGTACAAAATTTATACGGGTGAAATGAGCCATACACCACAAATAAATTCACATATAAATTCACTTAACATCGGAAAGAAAATAAATATTAGTAACGATAAACGACAATAGACAAATTAATTGCCAAATGCTAATCAAAGTCAAAATGCGGAGCAGAATCAAAACACGTCTGTTAAGCACAAGCTACTAACTACTGTAAACTTCGAAGATCTTTTAAACAATCTAGGAAGAATGTTTCTCATAGGTGGAGACTTTAACACCAAAAGCAGATTCTGGGGTAGGTTTAGAGGGGATAAAAGGGGTATCTGCTTAAAGGTAGTTGTGCAAAACTCAACATCTGAAATCCTGGCAACTGGTCAAGCGACCCATTTCCCGTACGCCGAAAGACACACACCCAGCGTAATTGATTTCTTCATTTATAATGGGCTGCGTTCGGACGAGTTGTCTATCAGGACAGTATCAACTCTCCTCTGATCATCACCCCGTTATGGTTGATTTTGATTCCACTCCGAAGATCAAAACAATAAAAGGACGACTGCTGCCACCAGGAACTGACTTAGCTGCATTTCGCCGAGATCTGGATGAATCTCTAAATTTTAACTTGGAAATCCTGATGCCCGAAGACATTGAAGACGCGAATTCGATCTTTTTTTAAATAAGGTGCACTCAGCTGCTCTCATTTCCGCCCCCTTAAATCCACCACATGGCTCAAGAGTGCGTTCTGGACTTCCCCCAGCTATTGAAGCACTGCTGCTAATCAAGAGGAGACTTATAAGACAATTTTGTCATACCCGCAACCCTCTTGTGGGCAGGGTTTTTCGTAGAGTGTCGAATAGAGTCAAAAAGCTGATGACGCTGCATAAACAGGAAGAAACTGACAGGTTTTTGTCAAATGTCTCCCCCGACGACCCCACAAAACACTCCTTGTGGAAGTTGGCGAGAAGGTATAAACATCAGGTAACCCCAAAATTTCCAATCAAGAAGGCTGACGGATCCTGGGCTAGATCTTTAAGCGAGCGAGCCGAGGCTTTCGCCGAGGAATTGGAAGCTCGATTTCAGCCATTTGATACCAGCTCAGAACTCAGGGTTCGCCAGATCCATATGAGACTTGAAAGCGCCGTCCAATTATGCCTCCCGGTTGCTCCCATTACAGCTGTTTATATCATTTTTGTTATAATTGGGGTATATAATTAAGGCAGACTTCGAGCGAATTTGGCTGCAGCTTCGTTACCTTTAATAATACTGTACCCTGGGAACCACAAAAGTTTTATTTTTGTATTGAACTGAATCAAAAGTGAACTGATAAGAGTACGGTAAAAGTCTTGGTTGTTGGTGTTGGCGATGGCGTTAAGTGCGGATAAGGAATCGGAGCAGATGATGTATCTACCCTTATTGTTTTTGTTGAGACTAATTGCTTCGAGTATGGCTATGATTTCGGCGGATAGAATGGATGAGTAAGGTGGTAGGAGCCCATATTTTATTGGTTCGTTATCTCTGCATATCGCATAAGTTGTTATATGCTCGTTGAATGAGCCATCGGTATAGATGAAGATATTGTGTTGGTTAGTTGACTTTATACGGTTGAATTCTGTTAGGTAGATTTCGTTCGCGGTGTTGTTTTTAGGGTATGAGCTGAGAGTAAGGTACATTTGGTTATTGTTGAAACACCAGTAAGGTTGAAGTTTATTAATATTGTTCATCGGGGAGATGGGGATATTAAGGGATCTACATAATACTATAAAACTGTCGAGGGTGGGTATGGGATGTTGGATCGGCCGAGTTGACTTAAGCTTGAGGTGTTTGTAACATGTGTTGTCATTGGGATTTTGCAAAATTTTAAATAGTTTGCCGGTCATATATGTTCGTCTTAATTCTAATGGTTCAATGCCGTATTCCAATATTAGATTATGGATGGATGTATTCTTTAGTGCGCCTAGTGCGTATCTTATTGCTGCATTGATTATTACTTTAATTTTGTTCAGTAGGGATTTGGAATAGACCATAGTCAACTTTGGCCATAATGAGGGCTTTAGTGATTGAAAAAAGTGTGGACGAGTTAGAGTTGAATCTTGGGCTGGAAAGGCATTTAATAATGTTTAGTTTCCTACCTATGGACTTGCATAGAGGGTAGATGTGTTCAGCTCATTTGTAACTTTTGTTGAAGGTGACGCCTAAGATCCTTAGCGTCTGAACAGTAGGGATTAGTATATTGTTGGTTGATAGATTACTGTTACAGTGGTGTTTTCTACATATGTGTAAGTGCTTGCACTTTTCTAAGGATAACTTTGCCCCTGCATAGTCTCCCTCATTTGGATATATTCAAACAGTTGACCCATTTCAAGGTTAGCATCCTTCTTTTTGAAATTTATTAAAATTTGGAAGTCGTCTGCATAACTACAGTGGGTAATGTTTTTGTGCCTTTCTATGGTATCGTTAAGTCTGTGGTATGCTGTGAGGAAAACTATGACTGATAGTGGTGAGCCCTGAGGCACTCCATTATACAATGGTAGTGTATTTGATAGTTGATTTCCAACCCTAACTTCTATTTTGCGGTTAGTCATGAAATTTTTTATGTAATTTAAAATTTTTGGGCCAATTTTCCATTCCTTTAGTTGGTCGATAACAGCGTGAATTCCAGTACGGTCAAAGGCCTTTGAGAAAACGAGGGCGACGATTGAAATGTGGTGTTTTTTGGATATGGAATTAGCTATCAGATTGTCTGCATATAGAAGACAGTCGGCAACTGATTTGTTCTTTTTGAAACCAAACTGGTTTTTTGAGAGAAGGTTGTTTTGTTCTACGAACCACCAAGTGCGTCTGGAGATTATTTTGTCCAATACTATGGTGAAGCAGAGATTGAGTGAAATAGGGCGGTAAGAGTTTGGGTCTGTTTTATCAGTATTTGGTTTTAAAACTTGAATAATTAAGCTTGTTTTGTATTGTTGTGGAATGTAGTTGTTAAAAATATTATTGAAATGGTTTGTTATTCTTTTTTTGAGAGACGAAGTTGAATATTTTATCATAGAGTATGAAATTCTGTCGTGACCTGGGGTATGACATTTTAGTGAGTGAATGGCGCTTAGTAGTTCGATAGATAAAATGTCGGTTTCAATCGGTTAATCTATTGCTGTTGGGGTGTAGTTAAGATTAGTTTCATTTAAGAGACATATGTTTTTGAAAATCAAGAAGTTGTGTGAGAAATTCGAGTTGTTAGAGGCGTCAGACCAGTGTTGAGTAGGTAGTTGATTGTTTAAGGTAACAAAATTGTTTTGAATTAAAAACCTTGTGAGGGGGTTACCTCTTTTGTTGTTGATGGCTGAGCGCCATGTGGCGTGCCAGTTGTTAAAGACCCCCATTACGAGCATGTTACTATTGTAGTGAGAAAAAGTATGTTGAAGCATTTGTTTGGAGAATGCTTTGGTGGGTGGGATATGAACTGAACTAATGCAGAATATCTTGTGCGACTTGATTTCTGCGGCTACTGATTCTAGGCGATCACCTAGGTCAATTGTTTTATATTGTATGGAGTCGTGGATGAGTAGGGCTGTGCCACCAAAAGAATTACCTGGTCTGTTACGTAGTTTTGTGAAGTTTATAGGTGTTGGAAAATGGGAGTTGTCGTGTTGGAGATGTGTTTCTTGCAATGATGTAATTTGGGGAGAGAATTGTTTAATTAATAGCAGCAGTTCATTGTAGTTCTTTGAATAGCCTTTAATATCCCATTGGACAATTTTAAGGTTCATTATGATAGGAATAAGATATCGTTGGTGGTAGGCAGGGTTTGTGGATGTGATGATTTACTATTCTGAACTGCGGGATTTGTTCAAAGTTGTGCCGCCGCCTAAAAGGTGGTAAGAGCCACCAGTTTACCCAACTGCTTGATCCACAGTAAACTGGTGGCTACTACCACCCGTCAGGCGGAGACGAAAATGGTTATGGTATGTGGCACTTTAGTCCATTACGTCAGAACTCTCGTAAGTTTCTATTTCAGGTTCGGTTTTATTGTAGTTTGGTTTACCTTTTTTATTGTTGCTTTTTAGTTGTCTGAGTGTTCTTTTTGGTGTATGACATGGAAGAATTTGTAATTTAGATTGGTGTATATTCAATTTATTACTTAGCTTAGATGCCAAAGAAGTGCTGGACTTGGTGACATTGAGGTCGTTACAGATGTCGTCGTATTTAATCAATGATCGTTGGGTTGGTGTACTGGTTGGTTGTGCGGTAATGGTGGTGAGCGTATGTTTAATAGTTTCTGCGTAGTTAGCTTGATTAGGTTTATGAGTGCGGTTGTAAATTTCGTATGCAGCTTTGTTGTCCAGTTTGTGTTTGATTTTGATCGCTATGAGTTCTTGTTGTTTCAAGTAAACGGGACATTTTTTGTCAATGGATGAGTGTGTGTTGCTGGGGAGGTTGTGGTCGGTGCAATTAATTCAGTTTGGTTGTGTTCTCACTCTACGTTAAGGTCTTTGTTGGTGTGTTCCTCTTTAGCGCACATTGCGCACACTTTGTGATTTCTGCAGAACTTGTAAGTGTGGCCAAATCGATGGCAATTGTTGCAGCGCATCGGAGTGGGGATGTAAGGGCGAATGTTTGATTTCTCGCAGCCGATCATGACATATTCGGGTACAGAACAGAGGAAAATGTCAAGATATGCAAACCGGTTTCGATGAGTTTGCCTTCACTATTTCTTATTATTTTTTTTACTTCGCACACGTTTTGGCTTATTAATTCGCTCTTGATTTCTTCTTCTAGAATATCTCTCAAATCGTTGGAATAGATAACGCCTTTGCTGTGATTCAAAGAGAAATGTTCAGATACCGTTACAGTTATTCCAGTTGCGAATAGTTCCATTTTCATAAGTGTGTTGGCTTGTAATGCATTTCTTGTTTTTACGAGAAGTGAACTGCTTCTTAGTTTTTTGCAAGATTCAACTGCAATTATAATCAATAAGTGTTTTGATTGCAAACGGCGATAGCTTAAAGTGCTTCTCCATTTCGTCCGTTAGTGATATTATCATGTATTTGGGCCCTGGTGAGATTAATGTTGTTGGTGATTTATCACCCATCGCCAGGCAGTTGCTACTGTGGGGATCTTGGGGATCACCCGTTGTCGCCCTTCTACCTTGCGTGAAAACCGGTTTTGTTGATGTTTGTCTAATGCAGAAAGAGTTTATTGTTGCACACTAATGACATGATAAGCGCCAAAGATTAGAGATCAAGCAGAGTTTTGTTTTGATCACTACCGTCCTCGTTGAAAGTTGGATTGCGACTATTCATACATTCTATATAGTGGAGTTGTTATCAAATATTGTAACCATGTTTTGATTGTCGGTTTATTGACCATACTATGAAAAGAACTTGTTTTATGAATTTTTTTACGTTTGATGTGGACATTTATACAATGGTCGCCATTAACATATCTTGCTAGACATTTAAACTTTTTATCTACAGTAACAGGAACTTTAATAACTAGGCCATAAATACCGCATTGGCCGTTAACGCATCTTAATCTTCGTATCTGCATAAACGGCACACTCAATCATAAACTGAGCAAGTATGGCAATATGAATTATTTACAAATTTGTTCTTAAATTCGTGATGGGCTTGGTTGTGATGTTGACATTCACTGTAAGGCATAGCCGACTTTGCCTGAATCAGATTATTACTTATTAATGGTGATGTTATATTGCCATTAATGTCAATATCGGTAAGCGTTTCTTAATTGACATACGATGAAGTTCACTTTCGTTATTTTCAATGTTTGTGTTGTTTTGTCTAGACGTTGATGGCTGTTCAGTAGCATTTTCAGACTGTAGTTGTTCGATGGCTATTGGATTTCGTGCATCTCGTATTCGTGATCTATACTCACATTTGCCCCCAGCATTAGTTTTCACTCTTGTTATTTGCGAAGTATAAATTTCTACAGAGTTAGCATTATTTAGAGCATTTATTCGTTCTCTGCACTCCCTACTAAGTTGTGTACCTGTTTTAATTAGAGGCATTCTTAATTCGAATTTCTTTATAACAAACTGACAAAAAGGTATATAGTAACCAAGACACGCGTAGCAGTAGATCAGTCTAATAATCAGATCAGAATAATATCAATAATATAGTACAATTAATAAATAAACGAACCAAAATTGCAAAAAGAAAGTCTAATACTAAGAATAATAAAGAGTATAATACTAAGAACAATTATAATAATACTAACAATAATATTAAAACAGCAAATACACCCTCTCTAACTTGAGGTCACAATCAAAGAGCACGCACAATTAATATTCCCAAGCAACGATGTCCCCTTTGGTTTGAATTGTATTTGGTTTGAATAGTTATTATTTGGTTTGAATATAATAGTTCGCTTTCCTTCGCACTATTTAAATTGTTATTAAAGCTCAATAAGTCTTTGCAAACACCTTAGCCATTAATTCGCGCCAAATGAAATGATAGCGAGCCGCCGAAGAACAACATGAACAAAAATGATGTTCGTCATTCAGTGTAAGTCCCTCCAAAACCAATACAATAACAAAAATCATGTTCCTCATTCATTATAAAACCCGCCAAAGCCAATACAAGTACGTTTGTGAATTACAATAACAAAAATCATATTTCTCCTTCATTAAAAAACCGAGACAAACCAATAAATGTTCTTTTTTTGATATCATTCCCACAACAATGTCAATACATCAATATACAAATGGGTGACGGTCATAACCAATACAAGGGTGGGTGTGAATTACAATAACAAAAATCATGTTACTTGCTTGCTAACATTCCAATCAAAAACAATACAAATGGGTGACGACAATGAAAATAACAAAAGGTGATATGTACATAAATAGTCACCAAAATTATGTTAATTCAAAAGCTCTTGGCCCCAGAATATGGTCAGAGAAAACTTATTCATATTATATATATATATTTATTCATAAATTAATTCATTAATTTATATATACTTATTCATTTTTATTCTCTTTGACACAGCCTTGCGCCGGAGCTATCGCTAACTCTTCTTACGTTTCGCGACAGTCGCAAATTTTGTTCATACTAGAGTAAACCGGACCTCGTGTGTCATGACTAATGAGCGACCCGAAATAAGAAAACAATTCGATCATACATGTTCTTTGCTTGTTTCTAAGCGTACTAAGCGTAGTGGCGCGTGCCATTGTTGTTGTTATATTTGCATTAACCACATGCTCTTCTTGCAAACAATTGCAAGCACAGCACAGCTTATCTATGTTTTTAGATTTTCTTTTTCTGTCCTCTTTTTCTTTCTTTCCATCGCTGAGCAGCGCGCGCACAAGTAAATGTGTACGGTTGCGGTGTATTCCTTCTCTGTTCTCTTGCATATTTTTCTTCCATCTCTGTCGTAGAAGTAGCCGTCACGGCGCCGAAATATGGTAAATTTTTACTGCCAAAGCATACTTAGAAGTTTCACTTAAAAAAAAAAAAAATCAAAGAAAGAGGTCAGTGTCTCTGATTTTTGTTTTTATTATGTTTTTGTTGCGTTTTTATAATTTACTTATCAGTGAATATTTTCCCATTTACGGCAGTTCTACGACCGTCCATTTGCTTGCTTTGTAGCTTACGCATATTCCTCTTAATTTGGTTATGTAAACCCAGGCAAACCAACAGCAATATGTTACGATCCGTAAGTGGAACAGCCAACAATTCTGTTAATGTACAGAATCAGTGTCCACTTCTAATCGTGCATGACAAATATCTCCCGCCATTTTTTAAGAGGGAAGTGTAAACACTATATGAATAAATTCTCTCTGGTTATACTTGCCAAAATAAATTAAAACAATGCAAAGTTCAAAATGTATATGGGTGAAATAAGTTATACACCACAAATAAAGTCACTTAAAACAAAACACCGGAAAGAATATAAATATCGATCGAAAACCACAATAAACAAATAAATTGGCGAATGCTAATCAAAATGAGGCGCAGATATAAAACACAGCTGTTAAGCACAAGGACAAACACAAGACTTTGTGCAGCACATCTGTAAGCTCATCTTTAGATCAAGGCCATTTTTGCCGATAAAACCATATTCAGTCACACTGTCTACCATTGTTGGTAATCGAGTATCAACCATACAGCAGCTAACGGAACAAGCACAATGGAAATTCGTACATACATATGACAATCCTGTAGATAATGTCTCTCGCGTCTGTTAAATTAACGACTTGCAGAATTCCTTTTGGTTTACTGCGCATCCTTTTTTTTGGATGAAGCATCATCGAATTTGGGCGTCATAAAGGGAAAAATGGGTAACTTGATGGCGGAACGAGGGAAGGGATGCCCCACACCTGTCTTTCCAATCTCCTCATATCGCCTTCTATTGGTGACGCTGTTAACCTGGTATGGAGACCAAACAGACTTCTACAGTGTAGAGGAAGACCTTTGTAGAAGTACTGGGAACTATTTCGTGAGATTTCGGGTGAGATTTCGGCGAGGAGCTGGTCTTTAGGTTGAGGCCCTAATATTAGTTTAAGCAACTAGTTATGATACATACATAACAGCCTCGGATGAGAAACGAATTTCGATGTCGACCAACGTAACGTTTAAAGGACTACGATCTGAAAATTTGTAACTGGAATATATTGACTATGCTGCAGACGCGAAAAGTGGCAGATACAGTAGATGAGTTAACGATACCAAGTGAATGTTTGCGGAATGCAGGAAATTATATGTAAAGAAAGCGGAGAAGTTAGAAAGAAAGTATATTCGATATTCTACAGTGGTTCAGAGTCCCAAGGCCAGAGGGGAACCGGTTATTACATCGATAGAAGGAAGGAAAGGAAAAGCCTAATGAATTTTCTTCCTATCAACGATCGATTATGCTACCTAAAACTGAAGGGGAAATTCCAAAATATTTCCACTGTAAATGCATACGCACCGACCGATAAAAGTACTGACAATATTAAAGATACATTTTATTATGACCTCGAAGAACTATTTACCAAAATTGTAAACATGACGTTTCGCCTTTAATTAGAGGCTTTAATGCAAAGGTTTGAAAGGAGGAAAGCATAATCAAAGATTTTGCAGGAAAATGTTCGCTACATAATGTCACCGGTGTGTTTAATCCCAACCCCCGCAAGTTAATCACTAAGGTTAATGGAGCAGACACTGAATTCAATGCTATAGATGCTTTGGATATGGGCACACCAAAAATTACTGCCTGCGACAGTTGATTTGTGAAAATTGTGGTGCTTAAGTATTTCCTTACCGCCCATAACACTGATGTGTTGCTCATCACTGAGACATGGCTGCAAGCTGGAGTCTAGATCTTTATACCTGGCTACAACATTCACAAGGCAGACCATCCCAGCAACAGGCCTAGAGGAGGAGCGGCTGTGCTTATTAAGCAAGAAATCTGCTATTCTTTACAAGAGCCAGTGAGAACAGCGAAATTACAGATGGCCACCTTCCAGATTTCAACCAGTAGGGGCGAGTTAATAGTCTCTGTATTATATCTACCCCCGCATCTTAATTGATCATCTGTAGACTTCGAAGATCTTTTAAACAATCTAGGAAGAATGTTTCTCATAGGTGGAGACTTTAACGCCAAAAGCAGATTCTGGGGTAACTTTAGAGCGGATACAAGGGGTAGCTCCTTACAGGAAGTTGTGCAAAACTCAACAGCTGAAATCCTGTCAACTGGTCAAGCGACCCATTTCCCGTACGCCGAAAGACACACACCCAGCGCTATTGATTTCTTCACATATAATGGGCTGCGTTCGGACGAGTTGTCTATCTACTCAGTCGTGATCAACTCTCCTCTGATCATCTCCCCGTTATGGTTGATTTTGATTCCACTCCGAAGATCAAAACATCAAAAAGAACGACTGCTGCCACCTGGAACTGACTTAGCTGCATTTCGCCGAGATCTGGATGAATCTCTAAATTTAAACTTGGAAATCCTGATGCCCGAAGACATTGAAGACGCGAATTCGATCTTTTTTTTAAATAAGGTGCACTCAGCTGCTCTCATTTCCGCCCCCTTAAATCCACCACATGGCTCAAGAGTGCGTTCTGGACTTCCCCGTTAATCAAGAGGACACTTATAAGACAGTTTTGTCATACCCGCAACCCTATTGTGGACAGGGTTTTTCGTAGAGTGTCGAATAGAGTCAAAAAGCTGCTAACGCTCCATAAATAGGAAGAAAATTACAGGTTTTTGTATAAGGCCGGCAAGCCCTTACACCTTAGATCCCTACAGGCCAATTAGCCTGCTACCCACTGTAGCGAAATTGCTTGAACGCTGCTTGCTGACACGGATACTGGACTTAAAAAAGGTAAAGCAAATAGTTCCTTCCTTTCAATTTGGCTTTCGTAAGTCCCACGGAACTCCAGAGCAGCTGAATAGGGTGGTTAACTTTATTCTCGAAGGATTTGAAGTTAAGGAGTACGTGGTGGCAGCGTATCGTGACATAAAGCAGGTTTTCGACCGAGTTTGGCACGACGGGCTGCTCAGTAAGCTCAAGAATCTCTTGCCTTCTCAACTATGGTTAATCGTACGCAGCTACCTTGAGAACAGGACCTACTCAGTGGTACTGGATGGTGTGGAGTCTATCATCAAGGCTATTTGCGCAGGTGTCCCCCAGGGTAGCATTTTATGGCCTACACTTTATACCCTGTTCACGCACGACATTCCCACTGGGTCAGAAATACCACTGAAGGATACTCTGGATCTGATCATTGCCACCTTTGCAGACGATACGGCCATCCTCGTCAGAAACAAGTGCATTTACGAAGCCACGGACTCACTGCAGCAATACCTGGATATTTTTGAAAACTGGACACGACGTTGGAACATTTGCATTAACAAAAACAAATGTGCCAATGTGACGTACGCCTTACGGCCGGATTTCTGTCCGGGAGTTTTCATTGGAAACCAACTGCTGGAACACCATTCAGGTTACAAATATCTGGGTGTGTATTTGGATAGGCGGCTAACTTTCAAGACGCATATTTCAAGTATCACGAAATCCTTAAGACAGAGGATTGGTAAATTGCATTGGCTTTTAACTAACAGGAATAAATTGTCCTTGGGAAATAGGGTGAACATTTACAAAACAATAATTGCTCCTGCTTGGCCATACGGTTTGCAGGTTTATGGCCAAGAAGCGAGGTCAAACATCACGAAGGTGAGATTACTGTAGGCCAAGACATTGCGTATGCTTACTGGTGCCCATTGGTTCATGCGAACGGCGGACCATGTAAACGACTTAAAAATACCGAAAATTGGCGATGTGATAAATCGTCAGGATAAAAAGTATATAGAGAGTTTAAAAACCATCGAAATATACTAGCAAGGCGCCTTCTAAAACGACGCAGAATGGGAGAAGTTAGGGTGGCGAGACGACTGAGAAGATCGCATCCTGCCGACCTCTGTAATGGGTCCTTTTAATACACAATACTATATCCCAACTTATTATTTAAGTTGTTTTGTTAATTTTTGTATATACAATTTAATTGAAGTTATTCTAATAATAACAGAAAAATTAAATATAAAGGAAAAAAGAAAAAAAAAAACATAATAACACAAATGACAATGGAATACGCCTATGCAACTTTGCAGCCTCACACGGTCTATTTATAAGTAGCTCCAGACATAGACATAAACGGATTCATCTCCAGACATGGACAATACCAGGCAGTAATGCGGCTAACCAAATTGCATATGTGCTTATAGAGAGGAGGCATACCACATCACTTTTAGATGTGCTTGTTGTGATTCGGACCACTATCTCGTGATGTCTAAAATAAGCCAGCTAACATCGAAAGTAAATGACTGTAAAGGTTATAAGAAATTAAAATTTAATGTAAAGACAAAAAACTAAATATAAAAACACAGTAGAGAATAACATTAGAAATGATGTCGTCACCCTTTCCGGATAAAGGGTTTTGAATGTTGATGACTATTGGAATTGCAAATTGAGATGGATTTTTCTGAAAATAATTTTAAAGCCATGCATCAGAATATAAAGAGGCAACCCAAAGCCTTCCAGCCAAGAATCAATACATAAAAGGGCAAAATGGTTCAACAATTAGTGATAGAAGGCAAATAATGGACAGATGGAAAGATCTCTTCTCTGAGCTACTTAACAGATATACGGATGGATATCTTAATGATGAGAAACCAACTATATACAGCTGAAACCTATGACGAAGAACCAGCCTTGGAAGGGGTGAGAGAAGCTATGGCAAAACTAAGAATGGTAAAAGCAGTGCCGAAAATGGAATAACTGGTAAATTGCTAAAATATTGTGGACAGCCTGCCTCTAAACAATGAATTGCATACTTCAATTAAAAGTACATGGCGTACAAATAAAATACCTAATGAATAGTTAAATAGCGTAATACACAAAAAAGGCCATAAGGCTGATTGCCAAAATTATAGCGGTATATGCCTACTCAATACTGGCTATAAGGTATTTACCAACATTATATACCAAAGAATAAATGTCTACGCCGAAGAAATAATTGGTGAATATCATTGTGGTTTCACACAAGCGACAGATCAGGGGTCGACCAAAGTTTTGTGGTGAACTAAATATTGGAGAAATTTTATGAACACAATGTAGACCTGTTCAACCGAGTAAAGTACTAGTTGAAGGCGAAGTATCTGAGTCTTTCAGAGTATTGTCCGGAGTGAAACAAGGAGATACTCTCCGGCTACCCGGAGAAGTAAAGTCGAGTTTGGTGCTTGAGTTTATTATTGCTTTGTATAGCTGTTTTCCTTTGGGATTTGCACGTCGAGAGCCCCAGTGGGGGTTCTTAGCATTAAAGTCCTCTGCTGCAAGGGCGTAGTTGTTGTTGTTGCGGTTGGTGCAAACGTTGTTGTAGCGGTTGTTGAAGTTGTGGTGAGTGGGAGTGTTCAGATCATCGCCATAGGTGATGCACACAGCGCATTTCATGGGGTGTTGTTGTTAGTTGAGTTGCTTTCCAGGATTGCGGGAGAGCAAGAACGTGATCTTTGCTTGTTCGCAGTGCTGGTTCACGCTGTTGTTGCAGCTGTATGGTAGCTGATTGCTGTTCGTCACTTGCGCCTACAAAAGTTTTATTCTGGATCAAGAGCGTTATGTGCTCTAATCCGTCTTCGATTTTGGTTAGTTAATAAAAGACTTAGAGGCTCTAACTTCCGGACACTTTGTCAGGAGCGAACTGTAGTTAAAGGAATAAAAAACAGTCAAGCTCATTTCGAGGCTATAACAGGTGTAAAACAACACTTTTGGCGTCACTGGTCCACCGAATATACATATTAACGAACTCCGCACTCTAACCAAGTGGACCTGTCCGTGGGAACCATGGTGATCATATACGACGACAACCTAATTCTCCAAAAATAGAAATTGGGACGAATCGAATCGGTTGTCCGGGGACAAGATAATAGAATTCGATTATCGATTGGTGTACATTCGTACACCAGCACGCTATTGTTACTGTCCAATACATAAAATTGTAATACTTCCTACATCTTGAAAGAAAACACTTTTAAGGGGATCGGGATGTTGGGTAAAATCAACAATGAACTAAATATGTAATTAAGTAGTCATTACAAATCAAACGATCCACGCACCAAATGGACATATTATACCTTTTTGGCTGTTTCACGCCTGTAAAGTAAAAAAGTCGTCTGTGAGCAAACAACCAGATAACACACAAATTTTTGTTTGTCGCTTTCATTTGCGTAATTGTCTTTTTTGGCACACCGCCAAAAATGGCAAAACGCTTCTTGATCCCTCACTCTTTTGGAAGGTTTTACATAAAAACTTATAACTCACCTCACTTTTCTCTTCGCTATTTCATTACTGTTAAGATTTTACTTCGAACTTGACTTGATGTGCGTTTTTGCACAGTGTGATGTTACTCACAAATATTGTGACAATAAATTTTTACGTTCAAATTAGATTATTTATTGATTTGTTGGATATAATTATGTATACTTTGCGCGCAGCTTTGTTACAAGGTTGAAGGTTTGAAGTCAATTAAACTAAGGGGTGTACTCTCAGCAACTTAGCAGCAAGTTGAATATATTATTGAATATATTTTGAAACATATTAGAGCAAGCTTTTCACATTGCTACTATTGCGGCGTTTGACCACGCCAATTATCTTCTGTTGCGGACCGTATTTCGAGACTCCAATTTAATTAAAATTCGCTGTGTAAATTGGTTATGCTGAAATCTTTATTTTACAAGTTATTAAATTTCTATATAAACTGTGTTATTTTCCACTCTTACATATGCTCTTCTCAGCTGTCACGATATCTTTGGCTTTGTATTATAAAGGCATAGGTGTAATCGTAAAAAGGTGCGAAAGAGACAGAGTCATACAGAAGTGCTGTTACAATGGTAGTCAAAGCTCGGCTAGCTAACCTGGTAAACAATATATTCTGTTCGTCTACTTGCTCCCTCCCTGACTTCTACTTTGCGGCACAACAGCTACTACCTATTAAAAACCTCTCCTAATAGTTCTCTAATATGTTTCTGTCAGGTTTGTAATAGCTCTTCGGTAGGTCATATCACATTAAATGTTAAAATTTTATTTTTTACAAGTTTTTATCAGCTGTTTTTTGTTCACTGCTAATACTCTGTATTAATTCCGTAATTTTCTGCATAATTTCAAAGTTTTTGGAAAATAGTCATAATTATGACAAGAGAAGTCTATTAAAATCATTGCGTGATCATAGCGATCCTTTTTCATAGTGAATGTTGGCGACGGTGATGACGACGGGGAAAACGACTGCGAGGGCATGGGCGACGACAACGGTGACTGTGATGACGACGGCAACTGAGATGACGATGGCAAGGGCAGTGATGAGAGCGAGGGCAACGGCGATGCTGATGGCGACGGCGATGACGACAGTGACGGCAAAGGCGATGGCATATTGTATGGAAGCAAAGGCACGAAACCCGACGGTGAGAGTACGAGCGTATCTGCTATTCGTTTTTATGTGTTTGCATCTGCATCTGACAGATAATATATATATTACTACAAAAAATAAATTGAATTATTTCACTTATTACTCGCTGAATCCTAAATTTAAGCAACTTGCAATTCCACCGATTGCAGCTGCTCCGGAACCCTGCACTGCCAGCTCATCAAATCTTGATAATTTTGTAGTTTGCGGTCCTCCATCAGTGACCATAGGTGCCACCTTCGCTTTGCGAGCATGCGTGCTATACAAGTGTTTCCTATCAATCCGGCTTGCACCAACAATGACAACTTTAATGATGATACGCTTAGAGGTGTCTCTTATGCTGGCTATTATTCACTGAGCTCCCCTCAGAGTTTGATGTTTTTGACTCGGCTCCTACGGCTAATCTGGCGCAACTGCCGCCATTATCCCCTCACAATCTGGCGCCTACCACAAGGCTACTTATATCTCTTTCGTCTCCTCAGCCCCCTTCTTCTCATGCTCCATCCTATTTAATAGTTTAAGTATCCCGGTCTCCTTACAGATTAAAGGAATAGTGTTTGTGAGGTGGACTGTATGTGAAATAGTTAGTCTTCACTTACCCGGTTGTGGTGGTAACGCCGCTAACGTAAGATAGCGGAACAAGTCGTCGGGCGTCCGAAACTTCTTCCTGAAGCTCTAAATCATTTAGGGTTCATTGAAGACCAGACCTTTGGTCACCGAACACTTCAGTGTGAAAAACAGTTCTGCCGTCTATAACATTTAGGAAGCGGCACTCTAAATACAAAAACTCGAATATGTGTTTCAAAATTTAATCGAACGTAGTTCACTACGTGCCGAAACTGTGCTTCAGGAATCTCACACTGTTCAAAATAGAGCAATTAGCCTTTACTTTAAGTTATTTCCCAGGTGCACAATATAAAATAAAATAAAAAGAACAATATTTATTTTGTTTCGTTTATTAATTTCTTGTACACTCAAAATTACCAAGCAAAAAATAAAATAAAAATTTCTTATTTATTCTTTTTGTTCACAATACTTAGGCGGCGCACCAAATATAAATGAAGAGTAAAAAAATTATCTTTAAACAATTTATTTTTCTTTATTTATTTCAAACACATTTTACTTAGCTTCATTCATAAGCATAATAATCAATTTACTCAGTAATGCATGTGTATTAATAACAATTTTTATTTTATGTTTTTTTTTTTATTTCCCATATGTCATGTACATATGTCTTTAATTTTTATTAAGACTATTAGTACATAGTTTAAACGTTATTTTATGGTTATAGCTAACTTATATGAGCAGATCACAAAAGTTTTTCATTTTTGTAATGATGGGGGGAAACCACCACAATTGTAACAAAAATAATATACATTTAAATTAAATTAATACAATTATAGAACAAAATAAAGTAAAATAAACATAAATGAAATAAAAATATAAATTACAAAAATAAACAACTTTAAACAAAAAAGAGGTATTGATATATGTGTTGTATCTAACTTCGAATTTATTCTACCAGATCCACTGGCCTTGTCCTCTGTAACCTGCGTCTGCATTGAAGTTCCTGTATTGGTAGTAGGTTGACACCAACATCTGAGTGTTGGGTAAGCTTCGTCTGGTAGATACGACTTATTTTTGTAATCTCCTCTATCACTGTTGGAATATTAAGATCACGATGCAGACCATCGTTAGTTACCCAGCCTTGGTGATCATACGAATGATTTTTGATTGTTGTCTTTGTATTATGTCTATTATTTGATTTTTTGGCCGTTAACCAAGTTTGTGCTCCCTACGCCCAGATTGGTCTTAAAATGGCTTTGTAGATCAATATTTTGTTTTCTAATGTTAATTTTGATTTGAGCAGCCAATAAGTAACAGTTTTTTAAGTATATGGTATTTCCAGTTGAGTTTGTTGTCAATATATAATCCTAGGTATTTGACAACATTTTCAATTTTAGGTCAGCTCCGTCAATCGTTATACGAGGTGGTGTGAATTTAGTTTTAGTTGTAAATATAACATCTACATCTACATCTAGGAAAACTCCTCTGCAAAACTTTTTGTCGTCAATATCGTTTAAAATTTTATGAGTCACACGATGGATTCGTTGTATGGTCGAGTGGTTTCGTCGAAAGCCAAATTGGTGGTCAGGTATTATATGTTTGCGTTCTATAATAGGTAACAGTCGCTGGCACAGGAGCTTCTCGAATATTTTTGACAGCACTGGAAGTAAGCTAATTGGTCTATATGATGCTGGATTATATACGTCTTTACCAGGTTTTGGAATTGCAATGACTTCAGCTACTTTTCATACTTTAGGAAAGTAATTTAATCTAATTATCGCGTTGAAAATATTACGTATGTATACCACTGCTTGAAGTGGTAGCTCCCTTAAAAGTTTTCCGTCAATTTTGTCACATCCGGGTGCTTTTAGTAGCGGCCAAGACTCGGGTGGCAACAGTGAAGCAAATAACATTGCCCCGACTTGAACTCTGCGCTGCCCATCTAATGACCAAACTCATGACAAAGGTATCGAAAGCGCTTGGTTTGCCTTCAGTAAGGAGCTATGGCTGGACAGACTCTACAGTGGTACTGGCCTGGCCGAGAATCCTCGCAAATGGAAGTCATTCATTTCAAATAGAACATCATATATTATTAACAGCCTACCGGCACAACATTGGCATCATATAAAATCACAGCAAAATCCCGCAGACTTAGCTTATAGAGGCATATGGCCTAAAGAGTTAATGTATAACGAATTATGGTGGCATGGACCAGAGTGTATACAACAACGAACAACGGAAACGAATGAATGTCCTTCAATCCCAAGACACATTGATTTAGAAGAACTCAAAGAGATCTACACAAACGCAGTTATATTCAATGAAGTTAACATTATCCATAAATTCTCCGACGTATTCGAAATCGTGTGCCGCAGACATTCGGCACATAGAAGCGTCAAAGGAGCTACCAACAAAATACAGCTTAGCATCACTTTCAACATTCATCGACCGCAAGGGTACATTACGAGTTGGATTAAGACTTATCAACGCAAAAATAAACTATGATCAAAAGCATCCGATCATTAAAGACAAGAGGCATCCACTAACGGTACTCATCGTCAGACATTATCACATGAAATATTTACAGGCAGGCAGGAGACAGCTACAATATGTGATCAATCGTGATCAAACAATGCATACACAAATGGACAACATGCATACGCCAACGAGAAAGGGCATATCAGCAACAAATGGGCGACATTTAACAGCGTCGTTTAGAACCAGTTTTTCCATACAGGCGTTGATTATGCTGGTCCGACACAAGTCAAACCCTGGCAAGGTCGGGCAACTCGGTTACACAAATGCTGTAATGGTACAATCTGCTTTGTAACAAAGGCAATTCATATTGAAGTGGTCACTAATTTATCAACTCCGGCAGTTGTCGCAACGATACGAAGATTTGTCGCACGCCGTGGAAGACCATTGAATATATTCTCAGACAACGGGACAAACTTTTTCGGCTATAACCTTCGTGATTTATACAACTTTTTGAGATCAACGCCGACCCAAGATGTTATTGCAAGTCATCTAGCAGATCAGTTAATACAATGGCAGAGGTGAGAACTCCCAAATGGCGGCATTTGGGAAGCAGAAGTTAAGACAATAATGTATCACCTTCGCAGATTGCTAACAAACACCTCATCTACTTACGAAGAGATTACGACCATCCTGTGGGATGTATCATCCTTGAGGGATGTATCAACACACTACCACTCTGCACCCAGTTTGAGGGCGACACAGACCCACTCACGCCAGCCCACTTCCTCATCATGCGACCGATGTCAACAATTCCAAATGAGAACTTATTGAATACAAAGGAGAATTATCTCACACATTGGCAATATCTTCAGCGTCTTGTGCAACAATTCTGGAAGAAGTGGTCACTGGAATACATATCACAACTGCGTCAACGTCCTAAATGAAAGCAAATAATTGAGAACATCATCATTAACGATGCGGTCATCATTAAGGAAGACAATCTTCCACCATCTCAATGGTAAATTGGCAGAGTTTCGGCAGTACACCCAGGCGCAAACGGATTTGTGCGTGTGTTGACCGTTACGACAGCGAAGGGAGCTATTCAGCTACGTTTGAAAGTGTGTACTTTCACGGCGGGCCGGGATGTTGGAGGTGTATCACCCTAGTTTGTAGGTTTCTAACACTTATCTCTGAAGCACATTCAGTTCTCGTTCTTTTCTAACACTAAAACAAAAAGTTGAAGTACTACGTATATCAAAATGACGTGATAAAGCAGTAAATGAAATTTATAAAATACAGGCCACCATTGCAAGATTGATCAACACAAATAGGTTGGTTACTAAACAAAAGGTGATATAAAGAAATTCCTTTCATGCTTATTCGCGCCAAGAATTCCCATTCAGTAATTATCAGAATGACGTTGCTAAACAGCGGCCTGCGCTGCTACTTTAATGTAAATAGCCGACAAATAACATAAGCCAATGTCTTCTTATTATTCGAAAAAAGACCAACAAGCTCGTGAGAGAATTGTAAATTGTAAAAATTATGTTCCTCATTCATTAAAAATCGTTCCAAACCAATATATGTTCCTTTTTCGGTATCATTATCACAAAAATATAAATTCAAAACAATAAAAGGTGACATATAGAAATTCCTTTTCCCTCTAATTCGCGCTAAGAATACAAAATTAAGGAAGACAAAGCAAGAAGGGGAAACAGCTCTTGGTTCCATTTTGCAATAGAACCCACCTTCTAAATTTCTGTTTGCCTGGAAAAGCGTCAAGTCAGCCAAGCAAAATGAGGTTGCTACACAGCGGCCTACACTGGTATTTCGATGTTAATAGCAGCCAAATAACATAAGCCATTGTCTTCTGTTTATTGGAAAAAAACGTAAAAATTTTTGAGTGAATTGTAACCTCTATATATTTCATACTCTTAGGCGAAGAGTATATTTTCATTTTCACTCAAATTATTGACTTTAAATTTTGTGTCTTTATTACTTTGTATACAAACGAAAAACATCTGACTGAAATGTGATGCCTTGGTTATAAAAGTATTTGGTGATGAAATTTTATCCATCGCCATCACGAAATTTTTATCGAAATTGTGAATTAGGCATTCACAATGAGCGAAAAGCATCAAAAAAGTCATCAAACACGTCTGCTGAACGAGCCCATTGTCTACTTTCTTTAATTTTTTTAAAGTTATTTTTTTGCCAGGTGTTTGAGAATGTTAAGCAAATTGTGTGGATTGTTCTTTAATAACTACAAACCAAATCGAACCCATATTAGCCCATATTTCGCCTATATTCATTTATATGAACGAAATGAAAATACCAGGCGGCCAGAAAAAAAAATAGATATGATCCCAAAGCAAATCAAACAAAAATATTCCGAATGATACACACAATAAGAAACCAATACAATCTTATACACACACTATACCCACACAACACACTCAAACTTATCATATTTCGCACAAAAGGGAGACAAAGTTAACGAACACAATCTCATACACGTACTATACCTATACAAAACACGCAAATAATGACTCGCTTTTGATTTTTCATTTAATTTCTTGTCTAGTCCAGCCAAATTAATTTTTATCCCCGTACGCAACCCACTTACCATTTCATGGCTTCATTCCTTTTCTTATGTTCGGCTTTTTATTTCGTTCCTGACTATCCCTTGGGCATTTGCTGTTTCTTGCTGTTTTTTCTGTTTACCTGGTGACTGTGCAAAATGCTGCCCGTATACTTTAGTTCGTGCCTTTTCAAAATTACCAATTAGTTAAGAATTATTGAAAATAAGTGACATTTTTCGACAAATATCATTTATTTTTATGGGTATACATGCAAAACCGATACAAGTATGCGATGGCAATTTCAAGAAAAAAAAAAACACAGTGTCTAATTCACACCATGCGCATAGAAGAGGGTCGAAGAAAAATATGAAATTTTTATTCCCACACGCTCCCACTTCACAACACAGTCGTCATGTCTATTTTCGATTGTCGTACCAAATTTATCAAAGGTCAGGTCCCGAGCGAGTGTTTCGTTGTTGGGTTCAAATTTGCGTGCGCGCAAAAATTATACAAATTAAACAAGATTGGGTTTTCTATTTTGTTTTTATTTTATTACTTTCGTGAGCAGCACAACGGCTTGCTTCCACGAGTCTGATTTTAGAACCGATACAAAATGATTTTACTCTGCTTAAATACTATTTTGAACGTCGGCTGAACAAAGTAATTCCTTTTTGACCTGCCGCCATTTACTAGCAATGAAAGGGGGGTTTTTCGGTTAGTCTTAAATGTGTTACGCCTGGCGGCGGTATTTTTTTATTACATCTGACGTCGGCATTTTTCATTACACCTAGCGTCAGTATTTTTCTTAGACGCCTGTCCTATGTTCCGGGTTCTTGGTATTAATTTTTTACTGTTTGTATTTCTAGTTGATGATCACTAGATATACGAGTAGGTAGCAGACACAGTGTTATGCCATCGTGTTAACTCCTCCCTTGCTCAAGTGAGAGCCGTCCTCGGTTCTCTTCAACTCGTCGATTACCACTTGAAGAACGCGTCGCTGACTTCTCTCCCTCCAGACTTGGATGAGCTTGAGCAGGGCGTAGAACATAATAACACCGGTAAACGTAATTGTTCTGGCTGGTTATGCTCAGCAGTGTTGATGCCGAAACACCGGGACTCTTTTTCACTATGTTATTTTGGTTGACGTACACGGAACCGTTAACATGAACCTCGCGGTAGAAAGTGAGCAGGAACGTGCAGTGACAACCTTTTCTGGACTATCCACTTCTTTACAGTGACTGAGTTACCACTGATGACGATGACACCATCATCGACCACTGTTATAGGTTCGTGGTAATGTGGTCGGGAACTGCAGAGTGCAATTTTTCAGGAGTGAAGTTGTTGAGAGCACGTTTCTTTCGGGAATTGCAGTTGATGTAATGGTATGGCTGCAATCTACGATTGCCAATAACTGCTTGTGGCATTCCGCAATGTTGTCGCTGTCGGCTAGGTTGATTATCTTTTCATTATGAAGAACCGACTGTGTTGTGAAGTTGGAGCGTGTGGGAATAAAAATTTCATATTTTTCTTCGACCCTCTTCTATGCGCATGGTGTGAATTAGCAACTGTGTTTTTTTTTCTTCCATCGCCATTTTTTTTTTGCCATCGCCTACTTGTATCGGTTTTGCATGTATACCCATAAAAATAAATGATATTTGTCGAAAAATGTCACTTATTTTCAATAATTCTTAACTAATTGGTAATTTTAAACAGGCACGAAATAAGTATACGGGAAGCATTTTGCACAGTCACCAGGCAAACAGAAAAAACAAAGTTAAGTCAGAGAAAATGATGGGTGATGACCGCAAAAGGGGAAAATATTGAATGATAAGAAAATTATCAAAACACAAGAAAGACATAATATAAACAAAAATCAGAGACATTGTTTTCTTTCTTTTGATTTTGTTGTTCAAAGTTTTTTATTTGCAAGGTGTTCGAGAATATTAGGCAAATTGTGTGGACTTTTCTTTAATTTATGAAATCGTTCTTTAACAAACGAACTTTTATAAGTCGAATATCTCCTTGACTCGAATTGTGTACGTTTATAGCAAAAAATCAATATAATATATTTCCATAACTGGAATATCCCCATAATTTGAACTTTTGTTATGCATTATGGTGGTTCAAGACTTGTCAGTTGACTGTACGAGAAATTCGCACAGTCCCCAATGTTCGAGTCTTAGTCGCCCAAAGCAAATTTCGTCACCCTTACTTTGTGTTGTGTTCTGTCCTCTTCTTTCCTTGTGATCGGCAATGAAGAAAAAAACAAATGGTCTAGACTTTGTTGTTGCGTGAGCGTAGCAAAAAGTAGGAATTTTTATTCCCGCACGCGCCCCACTTTACAATACAGTCCACAAGTCAATTTTCGATTGTGGTACCAAATTTATCACAGGTCAGGTCTCGAGCGCATTTCGTTATTGAGTTTAAATCTGCGTGCACGCAAAAAGTATACATATTCATTCACGCAGGAATATCTCTTTTCTTTGTCTTCCCTTATGTTCGGCAAATAAGGAAAAAACAAATGTCACACTTTGTTGTTGGGCGGTCAAAGGCAAAATGTATTTCCTTGCCTTTCCTGTATTCGCACTAGCACAGCTGGTTTGATATCGTTTTCACATGGGACACTTGCAGTTGCTTGCTGTTTTTTCTTTGCCTGCTAGTCAAGGTAGAATTACCTATATTCAACTTCGAGTTTTATTTTAAATTAATTTGAGTTATTTATTTAGTTATATTAAAGACAAAAAATTGTACTAATTAAATCACCCTCTTATTTGTTTTGTTTTTGGATGCGCCAATGAGGTAGGAATCTTCATAGAAACTAGCAGCCCGTACTGTTAGCCTGCACGATTCACCGGCTAAGTAGCCCAACAAGAACTCTGCCTGCATAGAGTTCTTGCTTGAAGCGCATACGTACTAAACCTACCCCCTCCCATTGAGCAGGCTCATAATATGTTTCCCTGCACTACTAACCTAACACCTACCTAACACCTATTCATCACCTATCAATTTATACCATAAATGACACACACAAAAAAACCTGACCTTACCCACCAAGTTATTTTTCCAACAATATTGCCCGTTTTTTGTTGTTTTGCGCATGGAATAAAATCCAAGTCAACGCATCAAGTCCTGCTTTCCTTCCATATTTTCATCTTTTTGGCTTGCGCGTCGTGTGCTTGTCGATCCTTGATCCATGAGGCTCTATCACTCAACACCCATCTTGCCGATTTCCGTAGAAGTACCTCAAGTAAGTGATTCGTAATTTTTATATGATGCTCGAAGCAAGGACTAATTTCATCGAACCATTCCGGATTTGTCGTTCGGGTGTGTCCTATGCATTTCTCCAATGATCTGGCTTTTAGCGATGTCATGTGGAACATAGACTCAAATTCCTCCTGGAAAATTTTGAAATGTGAATTGCTGATGGCGAAAAATTTGTCAGATGAGTTTACTAGAGCTAGTTCACCCTCCTTATAATTCTTCAACTTAATAAAACTCTCCGATTGCAAATCTAACCCCTCACCTACCTTTCTCAAACCTTCTGAGCAAGTGCTACAAATTTTTATTTAACATTTTGTCCACCCCATAACCGCAAAGGTATCTACTTGCTGCTAATTTGGCGGTGTTACCGGTTTCCTCCACCGAAGTACTGTCAATGAACGATCTAATACTTGGCAAATTCATATTTTCGCCAGAGGGAGGACCATTTGGATTACCAATCTCACCTTCAATGGGATAGTTCCAATCCAAACTGAAGTCCTCGTCGTTCTCACAAGTCGTGCTCCGAAAATATGGATGAGTCAATATTTTCATCGACATCACTCGGGCAGTCAAATACTGTATTTCCCTGACTAATGGATTCGTATTATTTCCTTGCTTCGGCCTTAAATTTCCAAAGAAGTTTTCGAGGCAATCCTGGTTTAGCCGTCGGAGTGAGATGTATGTGACTCCATTCACTTTTAACATATCTTTGCACAAATTGATCATGTTATTAATAGTGGAAATCAATGAATTGCCGGCTCTGACTTTATTTCCCAAGTGAACTTTTTCGAAATATTTCACTATTTCATTTAATTCCTTTTCCTTTTTGTTGGCCGCGCTATACGGATGTCTCCTTTTATTGGGGTCCTTAAACGACGTATTATTCAGCGAATCAAAGGCATCATTGCAATATTTAAGGAACTTTGCAGTTGCTAATCCTTTGCTTTGGTTTTCTCCAGAAAACTCATACGCCTCGTATAGCACTTGTATAGCATTTGCAACTGTGGCACTCAGTACTTTCGTGGCATACGAAACACACATTGCAGCATAGCCACTCGGAAAAATGTGATTAGCAGTTAGTTTTGGGGCCAATCTTACTGGGTTTTCACAATCCTTGATGTGCATTTCATTTATTACACTCCACGATGCTTCCCCATCGGGTGTAATAACGGAGGTCTTGTGTAGTGCATTCCTTATACATTTGAACACATGCACATAATCATATAAAGGGTATACTTTCGTACCCTTTTTTGTCACGAAACATCTTTCGTCATTTGACATCATTCTATTGAAAACGCCCATGTTTTGTTGTGCTTGATCACATATTAATCCTTTTACTGTCAATCCAATCCGTTCCGCTGCTTCTATGTTCTCCAGAACTAAGGGTGCCTATTTTTGCATGCCCATTGCTTTGCCAACAAAGTAAAAGCTAAACACGTATTTCCATGGGGCGATTAGTCAGCGAATCATGAAGAATAATGTAGATGTTGCGACTTCATAAGTTCTTTGTCCATCACCGTAATCCTCGAAACCGTCAATTTGGTCGTATGCTGCGTTGTATTCCAATTCCTTCCTAATTGCCACTTCATCAAATAACAGCACGCAGTATTTGTGACTTTCTGGCATATTAGTAACTGCAGCTCGTATGTTCTTCTCAATTATCCTATTAATACCGGGTTCAAGCCGCGGCACCGTCGGTATAATGTGAAGGTTAACGGCAAACTAAATTTTAAAGATACTCGCATAAACACATAGGCCTTTGAGGATATGTAGTTTATGCTCTGTAGAACACGCTTCTGGTTGTCCGTATACCATTTCTGTCTCCCTTTGGCCAATATATTTATAAATTCCACCGCATCGTCGCTAACATCTGCGCTTACTTGAGCCGAAGCCGTGTAATTTTCTAGAAGGCGACCATTCAAAATTCTTTCAGTTGTAATCGCTGTTTCTTTCCTGTCCTTCCGTTGCTCTTTTAGTTTTTTAATTTTCTCATTTAATTTTTCAATTTGCGACTGGTACTCGAAACTTCGTTTTCTCCAAAAGGCTTCATTTCGGCAGAACATTTCGCAATTCGGACAAAAAACCTCTGTCGGCCCCGCCTCAGCGAAAACTGCGGTAGTATCAACCACTAAGTCAATATCACTGACCTCACCCACCTGTTGAGCACTGTTTTTTGTTTGCGTTGATATTATTGGCATTATTATGGGGTGGGCGCCTTTTTTCAAAAACTTTTTATTAATTATATCAGTTGAGTGAAAGTGCTTCTTGCATATATAAACATGTTGTACTTTTTTTACGTATTCTTCGATGCCGCAAATGTGAGCCCAATTCTTTCTTGTGTCTGGATCTTTTGGGAATCCATACATCACATTGGGTGGCCTTGTTGAATTACACCCCACGACGCAGCAATTTTGAATATTTTTCGTCAGTGAGCTCAAGGAAGGTGAAAGGTCTGTGTCGTGCACCGGGCCATCATTGTGCCCTAATAACTTTGTGGGTATTGCCCCCTTCTTTAACTTTTTTTCCCCATACACCCTAATTCAAAATGTAAATTACATACCTTACTTGATGACCTGCTCTTTAATGTGTTGATGTCGATTTTTAAATTATCGCACCACTTGTCGGCATCAACAGCATTAAAGGAGAAGAATTTTTCACCACCCGGACAATTTATAACAATACACTTAATTTTCGCAATTATATATATTTTCCTATTTATTTACAATCAATCACTACAATATATATATTAAAAATTCTATGCTTTTACTTCTTCACACAATGTATGCTGGCAAAGAATGACCCCTTTTCGCGCTAAAAATATAGAAGCGGGAGGTAGATATTACAAGAACAAAAGTCATGTTGCTTATTCATTAAAAATCGCGCCAAAACTAATAGAAGTGGAAGGCGGATATCACAAGAACAAATATAATGTTCCTCATTCATTAAAAGTCCCGGCAAAACCAATACAAGTGGGTGGTGGGAATTACAATAACAAAAATCGTGTTCCTCATTCATTAAAAAATCGCGCCAAACCAATACATGTTCTTTTTCGCTATCATTCCCACAACAATATCAATACATCAAAATAAAAATAGGTGAGAGCAATCAAAACAACCAAAACAAAGGTGACAGACAGAAATTCCTTCCATGCTAATTCACGCCAAATACACAAAATTGAGCAAGACACAGTCCGACGGGGAACAGCACTTGCTTCGATTTCGCAACAGGCACCCTGTCGAGATCGGTCTAGTGGTTCTCCGAAGAGGATGAAAACACCGGAAATAATTCGGATAATCTTAATTACCTTCATCGGAACTCTTGCATTCCATTAATTTTCCTGGCATTCCCACCTCCGGATTCCAACAAATGCCATTCGAAAGGAAATTTCGTTAGGATTTCGAAAATGCTAACCATTCTGAGATGGGTCCATTGGTTCTCCGGAGAGGATAAAAACACCGGAAATAATTCGGAAAATCTCAATTCCGTATCTTCTACGGAACTCTTGCATTCCATTAATTTTCTTGGAATACCCAACCTCCGGATTCCAACAAATGAGGAGCCATTCGAAATGAAAATGCTAACCATTTTGAGATCGGTCCATTGGTTCTTCGGAGAGGATGAAAACACCGGTAATATTTCGGATAATCTTAATTCCGTATCTTCATCAGAAATATTGCATTACATTAATTTTGCTGGCATACCCAACCTCCGGATTCCAACAAAAGAGGTGCCATTTGAAAGGAAATTTCGTCAGGACTTCGAAAATACTAACCATTCTGAGATCGGTCCATTGGTTTTCCGAAGAGGATGAAAATACATGAAATAATTCGGATAATCTTAATTCCGTATCATCTCCGGAATTCTTGCATTCCATTAATTTTCCTGGCATACCCAACCTCCGGATTCCAACAAATGACGTGCCATTCGAAAGGAAATTTCGCCAGAATTTCGAAAATGCTAACCATTCTGAGATCGGTCCATTGGTTCCCCGGAGAGGACGAAAAAGCCGGAAATAATTATTGTAATCTCAATTCCGTACCTTCTCCGGAACTCTTGAATTCCATTAATTTTCCTGGCATACCCAACCTCCGGATTCCAACAAATGAGGAGCCATTCGAAATGAAAATGCTAACCATTCTGAGATCGGTCTAGTGGTTCTCCCAAGAGGAGAACACCGGAAATAATTCGGAAAATCTCAATTCCGTATCCGGAACTCTTGAATTCCATTAATTTTCCTGGCATACCCAACCTCCGCATTCCAACAAGTGACGTGCCATTCGAAAGGAAATTTCGTCAGGATTTCGAAAATGCTAACCATTCTGAGATCGGTCCATTGGTTCTCCGGAGAGGATGAAAAACGCCGGAAATAATTCGGAAAATCTCAATTCCTTATCTTCTACGGAACTCTTTCATTCCATTAATTTTCTTGGCATACCCAACCTCCGGATTCCAACAAATGAGGAGCCATTCGAAATGGAAATTTCGTCCAGGTTTTCGAAAATAGCTAACCATTTCTCGAGATACATTGGTCCACTGGTTCCACGAAGAGGATCGAAAAAACCGGTAAATAATTCATGGTAAAATCCTCAATTCCGAACTCTTCATCCGGAACTCTTGAATTCCATTAATTTTCCTGGCATACCCAACCTCCGGATTCCAACAAGTGAGGTGCCATTCGAAAGGAAATTTCGTCAGGATTTCGAAAATGCTAACCATTCTGAGATCGGTCTAGTGGTTCTCCGAAGAGAATGAAAACACCGGAAATAATTCGGATAATCTTAATTATCTTCATCGGAACTCTTGCATTCCATTAATTTTCCTGGCATATCCAACCTACGGATTCCAACAAGTGAAGTGCCATTAGAAAGGAAATTTCGTCAGGATTTCGAAAATACTAACCATTCTGAGATCGGTCCATTGGTTCTCCGGAGAGGATGAAAACACCGGAAATAATTCGGAAAATCTCAATTCCGTATCCGGAACTCTTGAATTCCATTAATTTTCCTGGCATACCCAACCTCCGGATTCCAACAATGAGAGCCATTCGAACGGATTTCGAAAATGCTAACCATTCTGAGATCGGTCCATTGGTTCTCCGGAGAGGATGAAAACACCGGTAATAATTCGGATAATCTTAATTCCGTATCTTCCGGAACTCTTGAATTCCATTAATTTTCCTGGCATACCCAACCTCCGGATTCCAACAAGTGAGGTGCCATTCGAAAGGAAATTTCGTCAGGATTTCGAAAATGCTAACCATTCTGAGATCGGTCCATTGGTTCTCCGGAGAGGATGAAAAAGCCGGAAATAATTCGTATAATCTCAATTCCGTACCTTCTCCGGAACTGTTGCATTCCATTAATTTTGCCGGCATCCCCAACCTCCGGATTCCAACAAATGAGGAGCCATTCGAAATGAAAATGCTAACCATTTTGAGATCTGGTCCATTGGTTGTCCGGAGAGGATGAAAACACCTGTAATAATTCGGATAATCTTAATTCCGTATCTTCATCGGAAATATTGCATTCCATTAATTTTCCTGGCATACCCAACCTCCGGATTCCAACAAGTGAGGTGCCATTCGAAAGGAAATTTCGACAGGATTTCGAAAATGCTAACCATTCTGAGATCGGTCTAGTGGTTCTCCGAAGAGAATGAAAACACCGGAAATAGTTCGGATAATCTTAATTATCTTCATCGGAACTCTTGCATTCCATTAATTTTCCTTGCATAACCAACCTACGGATTCCAACAAGTGAAGTGCCATTCGAAAGGAAATTTCGTCAGGATTTCGAAAATGCTAACCATTCTGAGATCGGTCCATTGGTTCTCCGGAGAGGATGAAAACACCGGAAATAATTCGGAAAATCTCAATTCCGTATCCGGAACTCTTGAATTCCATTAATTTTCCTGGCATACCCAACCTCCGGATTCCAACAAGTGAGGTGCCATTCGAAAGGAAATTTCGTCAGGATTTCGAAAATGCTAACCATTCTGAGATCGGTCCATTGGTTCTCCGGAGAGGATGAAAAACCTGTAATAATTCGGATAATCTTAATTCCGTATCTTCATCGGAAATATTGCATTCCATTAATTTTCCTTGCATACCCAACCTCCGGATTCCAACAAGTGAGGTGCCATTCGAAATGAATATGCTAACCATTTTGAGATCGGTCCATTGGTTTTCGGAGAGGATGAAAACACCGGTAATAATTCGGATAATCTTAATTCCGTACCTTCATCAGAAATATTGCATTACATTAATTTTGCTGGCATACCCAACCTCCGGATTCCAACAAATGAGGAGCCATTCGAAATGAATATGCTAACCATTTTGAGATCGGTCCATTGGTTTTTCGGAGAGGATGAAAACACCGGTAATAATTCGGATAATCTTAATTCCGTATCTTCATCAGAAATATTGCATTACATTAATTTTGCTGGCATACCCAACCTCCGGATTCCAACAAATGAGGAGCCATTCGAAATGAAAATGCTAACCATTCTGAGATCGGTCTATTGGTTCTCCGGAGAGGATGAAAACACCGGAAATAATTCGGATAATCTTAATTCCGTATCTTCTCGGAACTCTTGAATTCCATTAATTTTCCTGGCATACCCAACCTCCGGATTCCAACAAGTGAGGTGCCATTCGAAAGGAAATTTCGTCAGGATTTCGAAAATGCTAACCATTCTGAGATCGGTCTAGTGGTTCTCCGAAGAGAATGAAAACACCGGAAATAATTCGGATAATCTTAATTATCTTCATCGGAACTCTTGCATTCCATTAATTTTCCTGGCATAACCAACCTACGGATTCCAACAAGTGAAGTGCCATTCGAAAGGAAATTTCGTCAGGATTTCGAAAATACTAACCATTCTGAGATCGGTCCATTGGTTCTCCGGAGAGGATGAAAACACCGGAAATAATTCGGAAAATCTCAATTCCGTATCCGGAACTCTTGAATTCCATTAATTTTCCTGGCATACCCAACCTCCGGATTCCAACAAGTGAGGTGCCATTCGAAAGGAAATTTCGTCAGGATTTCGAAAATGCTAACCATTCTGAGATCGGTCCATTGGTTCTCCGGAGAGGATGAAAACACCGGAAATAATTCGGATAATCTTAATTCCGTATCTTCTCCGGAACTCTTGCATTCCATTAATTTTCCTGGCATACCCAACCTCCGGATTCCAACAAGTGAGGTGCCATTCGAAAGGAAATTTCGTCAGGATTTCGAAAATGCTAACCATTCTGAGATCGGTCCATTGGTTCTCCGGAGAGGATAAAAACACCGGAAATAATTCGGAAAATCTCAATTCCGTATCTTCTCGGAACTCTTGCATTCCATTAATTTTCCTGGCATACCCAACCTCCGGATTCCAACAAGTGAGGTGCCATTCGAAAGGAAATTTCGTCAGGATTTCGAAAATGCTAACCATTCTGAGATCGGTCTATTGGTTCTCCGGAGAGGATGAAAACACCGGAAATAATTCGGATAATCTTAATTCATCTTCATCGGAACTCTTGCATTCCATTAATTTTCCTGGCATACCCAACCTCCGGATTCCAACAAATGAGGTGCCATTCGAAAGGAAATTTCGTCAGGATTTCGAAAATGCTAACCATTCTGAGATCGGTCCATTGGTTCTCCGGAGAGGATGAAAACACCGGTAATAATTCGGATAATCTTAATTCCGTATCTTCATCGGAACTATTGCATTCCATTAATTTTCCTGGCATACCCAACCTCCGGATTCCAACAAGTGAGGTGCCAATCGAAAGGAAATTTCGACAGGATTTCGAAAATGCTAACCATTCTGAGATCGGTCTAGTGGTTCTCCGAAGAGGATGAAAACACCGGAAATAATTCGGATAATCTTAATTACCTTCATCGGAACTCTTGAATTCCATTAATTTTCCTGGCATACCCAACCTCCGGATTCCAACAAGTGAGGTGCCATTCGAAAGGAAATTTCGTCAGGATTTCGAAAATGCTAACCATTCTGAGATCGGTCCATTGGTTCTCCGGAGAGGATGAAAACACCTGAAATAATTCGGATAATCTTAATTCCGTATCCTCGGAACTCTTGCATTCCATTAATTTTCCTTGCATACCCAACCTCCGGATTCCAACAAGTGAGGTGCCATTCGAAAGGAAATTTCGTCAGGATTTCGAAAATGCTAACCATTCTGAGATCGGTCTATTGGTTCTCCGGAGAGGATGAAAACACCGGAAATAATTCGGATAATCTTAATTACCTTCATCGGAACTCTTGAATTCCATTAATTTTCCTGGCATACCCAACCTCCGGATTCCAACAAGTGAGGTGCCATTCGAAAGGAAATTTCGTCAGGATTTCGAAAATGCTAACCATTCTGAGATCGGTCCATTGGTTCTCCGGAGAGGATGAAAACACCGGAAATAATTCGGATAATCTCAATTCCGTATCTTCTCGGAACTCTTGCATTCCATTAATTTTCCTGGCATACCCAACCTCCGGATTCCAACAAATGAGGTGCCATTCGAAAGAAATTTCGTCAGGATTTCGAAAATGCTAACCATTCTGAGATCGGTCCATTGGTTCTCCGGAGAGGATGAAAACACCGGAAATAATTCGGAAAATCTCAATTCCGTATCTCGGAACTCTTGAATTCCATTAATTTTCCTGGCATACCCAACCTCCGGATTCCAACAAGTGAGGTGCCATTCGAAAGGAAATTTCGTCAGGATTTCGAAAATGCTAACCATTCTGAGATCGGTCTAGTGGTTCTCCGAAGAGAATGAAAACACCGGAAATAGTTCGGATAATCTTAATTATCTTCATCGGAACTCTTGCATTCCATTAATTTTCCTTGCATAACCAACCTACGGATTCCAACAAGTGAAGTGCCATTCGAAAGGAAATTTCGTCAGGATTTCGAAAATACTAACCATTCTGAGATCGGTCCATTGGTTCTCCGGAGAGGATGAAAACACCGGTAATAATTCGGAAAATCTTAATTCCGTATCCGGAACTCTTGAATTCCATTAATTTTCCTGGCATACCCAACCTCCGGATTCCAACAAGTGAGGTGCCATTCGAAAGGAAATTTCGTCAGGATTTCGAAAATGCTAACCATTCTGAGATCGGTCCATTGGTTCTCCGGAGAGGATGAAAAAGCCGGAAATAATTCTTATAATCTCAATTCCGTACCTTCTCCGGGACTGTTGCATTCCATTAATTTTGCCGGCATCCCCAACCTCCGGATTCCGACAAATGAGGAGCCATTCGAAATGAAAATGTTAACCATTTTGAGATTGGTCCATTTGGTTGTCCGGAGAGGATGAGAAACCCTGTAATAATTCGGATTATCTTAATTCCGTATCTTCATCGGAAATATTGCATTCCATTAATTTTCCTTGCATACCCAACCTCCGGATTCCAACAGGTGAGGTGCCAATCGAAAGGAAATTTCGACAGGATTTCGAAAATGCTAACCATTCTGAGATCGGTCTAGTGGTTCTCCGAAGAGAATGAAAACACCGGAAATAGTTCGGATAATCTTAATTATCTTCATCGGAACTCTTGCATTCCATTAATTTTCCTTGCATAACCAACCTACGGATTCCAACAAGTGAAGTGCCATTCGAAAGGAAATTTCGTCAGGATTTCGAAAATACTAACCATTCTGAGATCGGTCCATTGGTTCTCCGGAGAGGATGAAAACACCTGTAATAATTCGGAAAATCTCAATTCCGTATCCGGAACTCTTGAATTCCATTAATTTTCCTGGCATACCCAACCTCCGGATTCCAACAAGTGAGGTGCCATTCGAAAGGAAATTTCGTCAGGATTTCGAAAATGCTAACCATTCTGAGATCGGTCCATTGGTTCTCCGGAGAGGATGAAAAACCGGAAATAATTCGGATAATCTCAATTCCGTACTTCTCGGAACTCTTGCATTCCATTAATTTTCCTGGCATACCCAACCTCCGGATTCCAACAATGAGGTGCCATTCGAAATGAAAATGCTAACCATTCTGAGATCGGTCCATTGGTTCTCCGGAGAGGATGAAAACACCGGAATAATTCGGAAATCTAATTCCGTATCCGGAATCTTGATTCCATTAATTTTCCTGGCATACCCAACCTCCGGATTCCAACAAGTGAGGTGCCATTCGAAAGGAAATTTCGTCAGGATTTCGAAAATGCTAACCATTCTGAGATCGGTCCATTGGTTCTCCGGAGAGGATGAAAACACCGGAAATAATTCGGAAAATCTCAATTCCGTATCCGGAACTCTTGAATTCCATTAATTTTCCTGGCATACCCAACCTCCGGATTCCAACAAGTGAGGTGCCATTCGAAAGGAAATTTCGTCAGGATTTCGAAAATGCTAACCATTCTGAGATCGGTCTAGTGGTTCTCCGAAGAGAATGAAAACACCGGAAATAGTTCGGATAATCTTAATTATCTTCATCGGAACTCTTGCATTCCATTAATTTTCCTGGCATAACCAACCTACGGATTCCAACAAGTGAAGTGCCATTCGAAAGGAAATTTCGTCAGGATTTCGAAAATGCTAACCATTCTGAGATCGGTCCATTGGTTCTCCGGAGAGGATGAAAACACCGGAAATAATTCGGATAATCTCAATTCCGTATCTTCTCGGAACTATTGCATTCCATTAATTTTCCTGGCATACCCAACCTCCGGATTCCAACAAATGAGGAGCCATTCGAAATGAAAATGTTAACCATTCTGAGATCGGTCCATTGGTTCTCCGGAGAGGATGAAAACACCGGAAATAATTCGGAAAATCTCAATTCCGTATCCGGAACTCTTGCATTCCATTAATTTTCCTGGCATACCCAACCTCCGGATTCCAACAAGTGAGGTGCCATTCGAAAGGAAATTTCGTCAGGATTTCGAAAATGCTAACCATTCTGAGATCGGTCTAGTGGTTCTCCGAAGAGGATGAAAACACCGGAAATAATTCGGATAATCTTAATTATCTTCATCGGAACTCTTGCATTCCATTAATTTTCCTGGCATACCCAACCTCCGGATTCCAACAAGTGAGGTGCCATTCGAAAGGAAATTTCGTCAGGATTTCGAAAATGCTAACCATTCTGAGATCGGTCCATTGGTTCTCCGGAGAGGATGAAAACACCTGTAATAATTCGGATAATCTTAATTCCGTATCTTCATCGGAAATATTGCATTCCATTAATTTTCCTGGCATACCCAACCTCCGGATTCCAACAAGTGAGGTGCCATTCGAAAGGAAATTTCGTCAGGATTTCGAAAATGCTAACCATTCTGAGATCGGTCCAGTGGTTCTCCGGAGAGGATGAAAACACCGGAAATAATTCGGATAATCTTAATTACCTTCATCGGAACTCTTGAATTCCATTAATTTTCCTGGCATACCCAACCTCCGGATTCCAACAAGTGAGGTGCCATTCGAAAGGAAATTTCGTCAGGATTTCGAAAATGCTAACCATTCTGAGATCGGTCCATTGGTTCTCCGGAGAGGATGAAAAAGCCGGAAATAATTCTTATAATCTCAATTCCGTACCTTCTCCGGAACTGTTGCATTCCATTAATTTTCCCGGCATCCCCAACCTCCGGATTCCAACAAATGAGGAGCCATTCGAAATGAAAATGTTAACCATTCTGAGATCGGTCCATTGGTTCTCCGGAGAGGATGAAAACACCGGAAATAATTCGGATAATCTTAATTCCGTATCCGGAACTCTTGAATTCCATTAATTTTCCTGGCATACCCAACCTCCGGATTCCAACAAGTGAGGTGCCATTCGAAAGGAAATTTCGACAGGATTTCGAAAATGCTAACCATTCTGAGATCGGTCTAGTGGTTCTCCGAAGAGAATGAAAACACCGGAAATAGTTCGGATAATCTTAATTATCTTCATCGGAACTCTTGCATTCCATTAATTTTCCTTGCATAACCAACCTACGGATTCCAACAAGTGAAGTGCCATTCGAAAGGAAATTTCGTCAGGATTTCGAAAATACTAACCATTCTGAGATCGGTCCATTGGTTCTCCGGTGAGGATGAAAACACCTGTAATAATTCGGAAAATCTTAATTCCGTATCCGGAACTCTTGAATTCCATTAATTTTCCTGGCATACCCAACCTCCGGATTCCAACAAGTGAGGTGCCATTCGAAAGGAAATTTCGTCAGGATTTCGAAAATGCTAACCATTCTGAGATCGGTCCATTGGTTCTCCGGAGAGGATGAAAAAGCCGGAAATAATTCTGATAATCTCAATTCCGTACCTTCTCCGGAACTGTTGCATTCCATTAATTTTCCTGGCATACCCAACCTCCGGATTCCAACAAATGAGGAGCCATTCGAAATGAAAATGCTAACCATTTTGAGATCGGTCCATTGGTTGTCCGGAGAGGATGAAAACACCGGTAATAATTCGGATAATCTTAATTCCGTATCTTCATCGGAAATATTGCATTCCATTAATTTTCCTGGCATACCCAACCTCCGGATTCCAACAAGTGAGGTGCCATTCGAAAGGAAATTTCGTCAGGATTTCGAAAATGCTAACCATTCTGAGATCGGTCTAGTGGTTCTCCGAAGAGAATGAAAACACCGGAAATAGTTCGGATAATCTTAATTATCTTCATCGGAACTCTTGCATTCCATTAATTTTCCTTGCATAACCAACCTCCGGATTCCAACAAGTGAAGTGCCATTCGAAAGGAAATTTCGTCAGGATTTCGAAAATACTAACCATTCTGAGATCGGTCCATTGGTTCTCCGGAGAGGATGAAAACACCTGTAATAATTCGGAAAATCTTAATTCCGTATCCGGAACTCTTGAATTCCATTAATTTTCCTGGCATACCCAACCTCCGGATTCCAACAAGTGAGGTGCCATTCGAAAGGAAATTTCGTCAGGATTTCGAAAATGCTAACCATTCTGAGATCGGTCCATTGGTTCTCCGGAGAGGATGAAAACACCGGAAATAATTCGGATAATCTTAATTCCGTACTTCTCGGAACTCTTGCATTCCATTAATTTTCCTGGCATACCCAACCTCCGGATTCCAACAAGTGAGGTGCCATTCGAAAGGAAATTTCGTCAGGATTTCGAAAATGCTAACCATTCTGAGATCGGTCCATTGGTTCTCCGGAGAGGATGAAAACACCGGAAATAATTCGGATAATCTTAATTCATCTTCATCGGAACTCTTGCATTCCATTAATTTTCCTGGCATACCCAACCTCCGGATTCCAACAAGTGAGGTGCCATTCGAAAGGAAATTTCGTCAGGATTTCGAAAATGCTAACCATTCTGAGATCGGTCCATTGGTTCTCCGGAGAGGATGAAAACACCGGAAATAATTCGGATAATCTTAATTCCGTATCCGGAACTCTTGAATTCCATTAATTTTCCTGGCATACCCAACCTCCGGATTCCAACAAGTGAGGTGCCATTCGAAAGGAAATTTCGTCAGGATTTCGAAAATGCTAACCATTCTGAGATCGGTCTAGTGGTTCTCCGAAGAGGATGAAAACACCGGAAATAATTCGGATAATCTTAATTATCTTCATCGGAACTCTTGCATTCCATTAATTTTCCTGGCATACCCAACCTCCGGATTCCAACAAGTGAAGTGCCATTCGAAAGGAAATTTCGTCAGGATTTCGAAAATGCTAACCATTCTGAGATCGGTCCATTGGTTCTCCGGAGAGGATGAAAACACCGGAAATAATTCGGATAATCTTAATTCCGTATCATCGGAACTCTTGAATTCCATTAATTTTCCTGGCATACCCAACCTCCGGATTCCAACAAATGAGGTGCCATTCGAAAGGAAATTTCGTCAGGATTTCGAAAATGCTAACCATTCTGAGATCGGTCCATTGGTTCTCCGGAGAGGATGAAAACACCGGAAATAATTCGGATAATCTTAATTCGGTATCTTCTCGGAACTCTTGCATTCCATTAATTTTCCTGGCATACCCAACCTCCGGATTCCAACAAGTGAGGTGCCAATTGAAAGGAAATTTCGACAGGATTTCGAAAATGCTAACCATTCTGAGATCGGTCTAGTGGTTCTCCGAAGAGGATGAAAACACCGGAAATAATTCGGATAATCTTAATTACCTTCATCGGAACTCTTGAATTCCATTAATTTTCCTGGCATACCCACCTCCGGATTCCAACAAATGAGATGCCATTCGAAAGGAAATTTCGTTAGGATTTCGAAAATGCTAACCATTCTGAGATCGGTCCATTGGTTCTCCGGAGAGGATGAAAACACCTGTAATAATTCGGATAATCTTAATTCGGTATCTTCATCGGAACTCTTGCATTCCATTAATTTTCCTGGCATACCCAACCTCCGGATTCCAACAAGTGAGGTGCCAATTGAAAGGAAATTTCGACAGGATTTCGAAAATGCTAACCATTCTGAGATCGGTCTAGTGGTTCTCCGAAGAGGATGAAAACACCGGAAATAATTCGGATAATCTTAATTACCTTCATCGGAACTCTTGAATTCCATTAATTTTCCTGGCATACCCACCTCCGGATTCCAACAAATGAGATGCCATTCGAAAGGAAATTTCGTTAGGATTTCGAAAATGCTAACCATTCTGAGATCGGTCCATTGGTTCTCCGGAGAGGATGAAAATACCTGTAATAATTCAGATAATCTTAATTCGGTATCTTCTACGGAACTCTTGCATTCCATTAATTTTCTTGGCATACCCAACCTCCGGATTCCAACAAATGAGGTGCCATTGAAAGGAAATTTCGCAGGATTTCGAAAATGCTAACCATTCTGAGATCGGTCCATTGGTTGTTCGGAGAGGATGAAAACACCGGTAATAATTCGGATAATCTTAATTCCGTATCTTCATCGGAACTATTGAATTCCATTAATTTTCCTGGCATACCCAACCTCCGGATTCCAACAAATGAGGTGCCATTCGAAAGGAAATTTCGTCAGGATTTCGAAAATGCTAACCATTCTGAGATCGGTCCATTGGTTCTCCGGAGAGGATGAAAATACCTGAAATAATTCGGATAATCTTAATTCGGTATCTTCTCCGGAACTCTTGCATTCCATTAATTTTCCTGGCATACCCAACCTCCGGATTCCAACAAGTGAGGTGCCATTCGAAAGGAAATTTCGACAGGATTTCGAAAATGCTAACCATTCTGAGATCGGTCTAGTGGTTCTCCGAAGAGGATGAAAACACCGGAAATAATTCGGATAATCTTAATTACCTTCATCGGAACTCTTGAATTCCATTAATTTTCCTGGCATACCCACCTCCGGATTCCAACAAATGAGATGCCATTCGAAAGGAAATTTCGTTAGGATTTCGAAAGTGCTAACCATTCTGAGATCGGTCCATTGGTTCTCCGGAGAGGATGAAAACACCTGTAATAATTCGGATAATCTTAATTCGGTATCTCCATCGGAAATATTGCATTCCATTAATTTTCCTTGCATAGCCAACCTCCGGATTCCAACAAGTGAGGTGCCAATTGAAAGGAAATTTCGACAGGATTTCGAAAATGCTAACCATTCTGAGATCGGTCTAGTGGTTCTCCGAAGAGGATGAAAACACCGGAAATAATTCGGATAATCTTAATTACCTTCATCGGAACTCTTGAATTCCATTAATTTTCCTGGCATACCCACCTCCGGATTCCAACAAATGAGATGCCATTCGAAAGGAAATTTCGTTAGGATTTCGAAAATGCTAACCATTCTGAGATCGGTCCATTGGTTCTCCGGAGAGGATGAAAATACCTGTAATAATTCAGATAATCTTAATTCGGTATCTTCTACGGAACTCTTGCATTCCATTAATTTTCTTGGCATACCCAACCTCCGGATTCCAACAAGTGAGGTGCCAATTGAAAGGAAATTTCGACAGGATTTCGAAAATGCTAACCATTCTGAGATCGGTCTAGTGGTTCTCCGAAGAGGATGAAAACACCGGAAATAATTCGGATAATCTTAATTACCTTCATCGGAACTCTTGAATTCCATTAATTTTCCTGGCATACCCACCTCCGGATTCCAACAAATGAGATGCCATTCGAAAGGAAATTTCGTTAGGATTTCGAAAATGCTAACCATTCTGAGATCGGTCCATTGGTTCTCCGGAGAGGATGAAAATACCTGTAATAATTCGGATAATCTTAATTCCGTATTTCTCGGAACTCTTGCATTCCATTAATTTTCCTGGCATACCCAACCTCCGGATTCCAACAAGTGAGGTGCCATTGAAAGGAAATTTCGACAGGATTTCGAAAATGCTAACCATTCTGAGATCGGTCTAGTGGTTCTCCGAGAGGATGAAAACACCGGAAATAATTCGGATAATCTTAATTCCTTCACGGAACTCTTGAATTCCATTAATTTTCCTGGCATACCCACCTCCGGATTCCAACAAGTGAGGTGCCAATTGAAAGGAAATTTCGACAGGATTTCGAAAATGCTAACCATTCTGAGATCGGTCTAGTGGTTCTCCGAAGAGGATGAAAACACCGGAAATAATTCGGATAATCTTAATTACCTTCATCGGAACTCTTGAATTCCATTAATTTTCCTGGCATACCCACCTCCGGATTCCAACAAATGAGATGCCATTCGAAAGGAAATTTCGTTAGGATTTCGAAAGTGCTAACCATTCTGAGATCGGTCCATTGGTTCTCCGGAGAGGATGAAAACACCTGTAATAATTCGGATAATCTTAATTCGGTATCTCCTATCGGAAATATTGCATTCCATTAATTTTCCTTGCATAGCCAACCTCCGGATTCCAACAAGTGAGGTGCCAATTGAAAGGAAATTTCGACAGGATTTCGAAAATGCTAACCATTCTGAGATCGGTCTAGTGGTTCTCCGAAGAGGATGAAAACACCGGAAATAATTCGGATAATCTTAATTACCTTCATCGGAACTCTTGAATTCCATTAATTTTCCTGGCATACCCACCTCCGGATTCCAACAAATGAGATGCCATTCGAAAGGAAATTTCGTTAGGATTTCGAAAATGCTAACCATTCTGAGATCGGTCCATTGGTTCTCCGGAGAGGATGAAAATACCTGTAATAATTCAGATAATCTTAATTCGGTATCTTCTACGGAACTCTTGCATTCCATTAATTTTCTTGGCATACCCAACCTCCGGATTCCAACAAGTGAGGTGCCAATTGAAAGGAAATTTCGACAGGATTTCGAAAATGCTAACCATTCTGAGATCGGTCTAGTGGTTCTCCGAAGAGGATGAAAACACCGGAAATAATTCGGATAATCTTAATTACCTTCATCGGAACTCTTGAATTCCATTAATTTTCCTGGCATACCCACCTCCGGATTCCAACAAATGAGATGCCATTCGAAAGGAAATTTCGTTAGGATTTCGAAAGTGCTAACCATTCTGAGATCGGTCCATTGGTTCTCCGGAGAGGATGAAAACACCTGTAATAATTCGGATAATCTTAATTCGGTATCTTCCATCGGAAATATTGCATTCCATTAATTTTCCTTGCATAGCCAACCTCCGGATTCCAACAAGTGAGGTGCCAATTGAAAGGAAATTTCGACAGGATTTCGAAAATGCTAACCATTCTGAGATCGGTCTAGTGGTTCTCCGAAGAGGATGAAAACACCGGAAATAATTCGGATAATCTTAATTACCTTCATCGGAACTCTTGAATTCCATTAATTTTCCTGGCATACCCACCTCCGGATTCCAACAAATGAGATGCCATTCGAAAGGAAATTTCGTCAGGATTTCGAAAATGCTAACCATTCTGAGATCGGTCCAGTGGTTCTCCGGAGAGGATGAAAACACCGGAAATAATTCGGATAATCTTAATTCCGTATCATCTCGGAACTCTTGCATTCCATTAATTTTCCTGGCATACCCAACCTCCGGATTCCAACAAGTGAGGTGCCAATTGAAAGGAAATTTCGTCAGGATTTCGAAAATGCTAACCATTCTGAGATCGGTCTAGTGGTTCTCCGAAGAGGATGAAAACACCGGAAATAATTCGGATAATCTTAATTACCTTCATCGGAACTCTTGAATTCCATTAATTTTCCTGGCATACCCACCTCCGGATTCCAACAAATGAGATGCCATTCGAAAGGAAATTTCGTTAGGATTTCGAAAATGCTAACCATTCTGAGATCGGTCCATTGGTTCTCCGGAGAGGATGAAAATACCTGTAATAATTCAGATAATCTTAATTCGGTATCTTCTACGGAACTCTTGCATTCCATTAATTTTCTTGGCATACCCAACCTCCGGATTCCAACAAATGAGGTGCCATTGAAAGAAATTTCGCAGGATTTCGAAAATGCTAACCATTCTGAGATCGGTCCAGTGGTTCTCCGGAGAGGATGAAAACACCGGAAATAATTCGGATAATCTTAATTCCGTACTTCATCGGAACTCTTGAATTCCATTAATTTTCCTGGCATACCCACCTCCGGATTCCAACAAATGAGGTGCCATTCGAAAGGAAATTTCGTCAGGATTTCGAAAATGCTAACCATTCTGAGATCGGTCCATTGGTTCTCCGGAGAGGATGAAAATACCTGTAATAATTCGGATAATCTTAATTCGGTATCTTCTCGGAACTCTTGCATTCCATTAATTTTCCTGGCATACCCAACCTCCGGATTCCAACAAGTGAGGTGCCAATTGAAAGGAAATTTCGACAGGATTTCGAAAATGCTAACCATTCTGAGATCGGTCTAGTGGTTCTCCGAAGAGGATGAAAACACCGGAAATAATTCGGATAATCTTAATTACCTTCATCGGAACTCTTGAATTCCATTAATTTTCCTGGCATACCCACCTCCGGATTCCAACAAATGAGATGCCATTCGAAAGGAAATTTCGTTAGGATTTCGAAAGTGCTAACCATTCTGAGATCGGTCCATTGGTTCTCCGGAGAGGATGAAAACACCTGTAATAATTCGGATAATCTTAATTCGGTATCTCCATCGGAAATATTGCATTCCATTAATTTTCCTTGCATAGCCAACCTCCGGATTCCAACAAGTGAGGTGCCAATTGAAAGGAAATTTCGACAGGATTTCGAAAATGCTAACCATTCTGAGATCGGTCTAGTGGTTCTCCGAAGAGGATGAAAACACCGGAAATAATTCGGATAATCTTAATTACCTTCATCGGAACTCTTGAATTCCATTAATTTTCCTGGCATACCCACCTCCGGATTCCAACAAATGAGATGCCATTCGAAAGGAAATTTCGTTAGGATTTCGAAAATGCTAACCATTCTGAGATCGGTCCATTGGTTCTCCGGAGAGGATGAAAATACCTGTAATAATTCAGATAATCTTAATTCGGTATCTTCTACGGAACTCTTGCATTCCATTAATTTTCTTGGCATACCCAACCTCCGGATTCCAACAAGTGAGGTGCCAATTGAAAGGAAATTTCGACAGGATTTCGAAAATGCTAACCATTCTGAGATCGGTCTAGTGGTTCTCCGAAGAGGATGAAAACACCGGAAATAATTCGGATAATCTTAATTACCTTCATCGGAACTCTTGAATTCCATTAATTTTCCTGGCATACCCACCTCCGGATTCCAACAAATGAGATGCCATTCGAAAGGAAATTTCGTTAGGATTTCGAAAATGCTAACCATTCTGAGATCGGTCCATTGGTTCTCCGGAGAGGATGAAAATACCTGTAATAATTCGGATAATCTTAATTCGGTATCTTCTCGGAACTCTTGCATTCCATTAATTTTCCTGGCATACCCAACCTCCGGATTCCAACAAGTGAGGTGCCAATTGAAAGGAAATTTCGACAGGATTTCGAAAATGCTAACCATTCTGAGATCGGTCTAGTGGTTCTCCGAAGAGGATGAAAACACCGGAAATAATTCGGATAATCTTAATTACCTTCATCGGAACTCTTGAATTCCATTAATTTTCCTGGCATACCCACCTCCGGATTCCAACAAATGAGATGCCATTCGAAAGGAAATTTCGTTAGGATTTCGAAAATGCTAACCATTCTGAGATCGGTCCATTGGTTCTCCGGAGAGGATGAAAATACCTGTAATAATTCAGATAATCTTAATTCGGTATCTTCTACGGAACTCTTGCATTCCATTAATTTTCCTGGCATACCCAACCTCCGGATTCCAACAAGTGAGGTGCCATTGAAAGGAAATTTCGACAGGATTTCGAAAATGCTAACCATTCTGAGATCGGTCTAGTGGTTCTCCGGAGAGGATGAAAACACCGGAAATAATTCGGATAATCTTAATTACCTTCATCGGAACTCTTGAATTCCATTAATTTTCCTGGCATACCCAACCTCCGGATTCCAACAAATGAGGTGCCATTCGAAAGGAAATTTCGTCAGGATTTCGAAAATGCTAACCATTCTGAGATCGGTCCATTGGTTCTCCGGAGAGGATGAAAATACCTGAAATAATTCGGATAATCTTAATTCGGTATCTTCTCCGGAACTCTTGCATTCCATTAATTTTCCTGGCATACCCAACCTCCGGATTCCAACAAGTGAGGTGCCAATTGAAAGGAAATTTCGACAGGATTTCGAAAATGCTAACCATTCTGAGATCGGTCTAGTGGTTCTCCGAAGAGGATGAAAACACCGGAAATAATTCGGATAATCTTAATTACCTTCATCGGAACTCTTGAATTCCATTAATTTTCCTGGCATACCCACCTCCGGATTCCAACAAATGAGATGCCATTCGAAAGGAAATTTCGTTAGGATTTCGAAAGTGCTAACCATTCTGAGATCGGTCCATTGGTTCTCCGGAGAGGATGAAAACACCTGTAATAATTCGGATAATCTTAATTCGGTATCTCCATCGGAAATATTGCATTCCATTAATTTTCCTTGCATAGCCAACCTCCGGATTCCAACAAGTGAGGTGCCAATTGAAAGGAAATTTCGACAGGATTTCGAAAATGCTAACCATTCTGAGATCGGTCTAGTGGTTCTCCGAAGAGGATGAAAACACCGGAAATAATTCGGATAATCTTAATTACCTTCATCGGAACTCTTGAATTCCATTAATTTTCCTGGCATACCCACCTCCGGATTCCAACAAATGAGATGCCATTCGAAAGGAAATTTCGTTAGGATTTCGAAAATGCTAACCATTCTGAGATCGGTCCATTGGTTCTCCGGAGAGGATGAAAATACCTGTAATAATTCAGATAATCTTAATTCGGTATCTTCTACGGAACTCTTGCATTCCATTAATTTTCTTGGCATACCCAACCTCCGGATTCCAACAAGTGAGGTGCCAATTGAAAGGAAATTTCGACAGGATTTCGAAAATGCTAACCATTCTGAGATCGGTCTAGTGGTTCTCCGAAGAGGATGAAAACACCGGAAATAATTCGGATAATCTTAATTACCTTCATCGGAACTCTTGAATTCCATTAATTTTCCTGGCATACCCACCTCCGGATTCCAACAAATGAGATGCCATTCGAAAGGAAATTTCGTTAGGATTTCGAAAGTGCTAACCATTCTGAGATCGGTCCATTGGTTCTCCGGAGAGGATGAAAACACCTGTAATAATTCGGATAATCTTAATTCGGTATCTTCCATCGGAAATATTGCATTCCATTAATTTTCCTTGGCATAGCCAACCTCCGGATTCCAACAAGTGAGGTGCCAATTGAAAGGAAATTTCGACAGGATTTCGAAAATGCTAACCATTCTGAGATCGGTCTAGTGGTTCTCCGAAGAGGATGAAAACACCGGAAATAATTCGGATAATCTTAATTACCTTCATCGGAACTCTTGAATTCCATTAATTTTCCTGGCATACCCACCTCCGGATTCCAACAAATGAGATGCCATTCGAAAGGAAATTTCGTTAGGATTTCGAAAATGCTAACCATTCTGAGATCGGTCCATTGGTTCTCCGGAGAGGATGAAAACACCGGAAATAATTCGGATAATCTTAATTCGTACCTTCTCGGAACTCTTGCATTCCATTAATTTTCCTGGCATACCCAACCTCCGGATTCCAACAAATGAGATGCCATTCGAAAGGAAATTTCGTTAGGATTTCGAAAATGCTAACCATTCTGAGATCGGTCCATTGGTTCTCCGGAGAGGATGAAAATACCTGTAATAATTCAGATAATCTTAATTCGGTATCTTCTACGGAACTCTTGCATTCCATTAATTTTCTTGGCATACCCAACCTCCGGATTCCAACAAGTGAGGTGCCAATTGAAAGGAAATTTCGACAGGATTTCGAAAATGCTAACCATTCTGAGATCGGTCTAGTGGTTCTCCGAAGAGGATGAAAACACCGGAAATAATTCGGATAATCTTAATTACCTTCATCGGAACTCTTGAATTCCATTAATTTTCCTGGCATACCCACCTCCGGATTCCAACAAATGAGATGCCATTCGAAAGGAAATTTCGTTAGGATTTCGAAAATGCTAACCATTCTGAGATCGGTCCATTGGTTCTCCGGAGAGGATGAAAATACCTGTAATAATTCAGATAATCTTAATTCGGTATCTTCTACGGAACTCTTGCATTCCATTAATTTTCTTGGCATACCCAACCTCCGGATTCCAACAAGTGAGGTGCCAATTGAAAGGAAATTTCGACAGGATTTCGAAAATGCTAACCATTCTGAGATCGGTCTAGTGGTTCTCCGAAGAGGATGAAAACACCGGAAATAATTCGGATAATCTTAATTACCTTCATCGGAACTCTTGAATTCCATTAATTTTCCTGGCATACCCACCTCCGGATTCCAACAAATGAGATGCCATTCGAAAGGAAATTTCGTTAGGATTTCGAAAGTGCTAACCATTCTGAGATCGGTCCATTGGTTCTCCGGAGAGGATGAAAACACCTGTAATAATTCGGATAATCTTAATTCGGTATCTCCATCGGAAATATTGCATTCCATTAATTTTCCTTGCATAGCCAACCTCCGGATTCCAACAAGTGAGGTGCCAATTGAAAGGAAATTTCGACAGGATTTCGAAAATGCTAACCATTCTGAGATCGGTCTAGTGGTTCTCCGAAGAGGATGAAAACACCGGAAATAATTCGGATAATCTTAATTACCTTCATCGGAACTCTTGAATTCCATTAATTTTCCTGGCATACCCACCTCCGGATTCCAACAAATGAGATGCCATTCGAAAGGAAATTTCGTTAGGATTTCGAAAATGCTAACCATTCTGAGATCGGTCCATTGGTTCTCCGGAGAGGATGAAAATACCTGTAATAATTCGGATAATCTTAATTCGGTATCTTCTCGGAACTCTTGCATTCCATTAATTTTCCTGGCATACCCAACCTCCGGATTCCAACAAGTGAGGTGCCAATTGAAAGGAAATTTCGACAGGATTTCGAAAATGCTAACCATTCTGAGATCGGTCTAGTGGTTCTCCGAAGAGGATGAAAACACCGGAAATAATTCGGATAATCTTAATTACCTTCATCGGAACTCTTGAATTCCATTAATTTTCCTGGCATACCCACCTCCGGATTCCAACAAATGAGATGCCATTCGAAAGGAAATTTCGTTAGGATTTCGAAAATGCTAACCATTCTGAGATCGGTCCATTGGTTCTCCGGAGAGGATGAAAATACCTGTAATAATTCAGATAATCTTAATTCGGTATCTTCTACGGAACTCTTGCATTCCATTAATTTTCTTGGCATACCCAACCTCCGGATTCCAACAAATGAGGAGCCATTCGCAATGAAAATGCTAACCATTTTGAGATCGGTCCATTGGTTGTTTGGAGAGGATGAAAACACCGGTAATATTTCGGATAATCTTAATTCCGTATCTTCATCAGAAATATTGAATTACATTAATTTTGCTGGCATACCCAACCTCCGGATTCCAACAAAAGAGGTGCCATTCGAAAGGAAATTTCGTCAGGATTTCGAAAATGCTAACCATTCTGAGATCGGTCCAGTGGTTCTCCGGAGAGGATGAAAATACCTGAAATAATTCGGATAATCTTAATTCCGTATCATCTCCGGAACTCTTGCATTCCATTAATTTTCCTGGCATACCCAACCTCCGGATTCCAACAAGTGAGGTGCCAATTGAAAGGAAATTTCGACAGGATTTCGAAAATGCTAACCATTCTGAGATCGGTCTAGTGGTTCTCCGAAGAGGATGAAAACACCGGAAATAATTCGGATAATCTTAATTACCTTCATCGGAACTCTTGAATTCCATTAATTTTCCTGGCATACCCACCTCCGGATTCCAACAAATGAGATGCCATTCGAAAGGAAATTTCGTTAGGATTTCGAAAGTGCTAACCATTCTGAGATCGGTCCATTGGTTCTCCGGAGAGGATGAAAACACCTGTAATAATTCGGATAATCTTAATTCGGTATCTCCATCGGAAATATTGCATTCCATTAATTTTCCTTGCATAGCCAACCTCCGGATTCCAACAAGTGAGGTGCCAATTGAAAGGAAATTTCGACAGGATTTCGAAAATGCTAACCATTCTGAGATCGGTCTAGTGGTTCTCCGAAGAGGATGAAAACACCGGAAATAATTCGGATAATCTTAATTACCTTCATCGGAACTCTTGAATTCCATTAATTTTCCTGGCATACCCACCTCCGGATTCCAACAAATGAGATGCCATTCGAAAGGAAATTTCGTTAGGATTTCGAAAATGCTAACCATTCTGAGATCGGTCCATTGGTTCTCCGGAGAGGATGAAAATACCTGTAATAATTCAGATAATCTTAATTCGGTATCTTCTACGGAACTCTTGCATTCCATTAATTTTCTTGGCATACCCAACCTCCGGATTCCAACAAGTGAGGTGCCAATTGAAAGGAAATTTCGACAGGATTTCGAAAATGCTAACCATTCTGAGATCGGTCTAGTGGTTCTCCGAAGAGGATGAAAACACCGGAAATAATTCGGATAATCTTAATTACCTTCATCGGAACTCTTGAATTCCATTAATTTTCCTGGCATACCCACCTCCGGATTCCAACAAATGAGATGCCATTCGAAAGGAAATTTCGTTAGGATTTCGAAAATGCTAACCATTCTGAGATCGGTCCATTGGTTCTCCGGAGAGGATGAAAATACCTGTAATAATTCAGATAATCTTAATTCGGTATCTTCTACGGAACTCTTGCATTCCATTAATTTTCTTGGCATACCCAACCTCCGGATTCCAACAAGTGAGGTGCCAATTGAAAGGAAATTTCGACAGGATTTCGAAAATGCTAACCATTCTGAGATCGGTCTAGTGGTTCTCCGAAGAGGATGAAAACACCGGAAATAATTCGGATAATCTTAATTACCTTCATCGGAACTCTTGAATTCCATTAATTTTCCTGGCATACCCACCTCCGGATTCCATCAAATGAGATGCCATTCGAAAGGAAATTTCGTTAGGATTTCGAAAGTGCTAACCATTCTGAGATCGGTCCATTGGTTCTCCGGAGAGGATGAAAACACCTGTAATAATTCGGATAATCTTAATTCGGTATCTCCATCGGAAATATTGCATTCCATTAATTTTCCTTGCATAGCCAACCTCCGGATTCCAACAAGTGAGGTGCCAATTGAAAGGAAATTTCGACAGGATTTCGAAAATGCTAACCATTCTGAGATCGGTCTAGTGGTTCTCCGAAGAGGATGAAAACACCGGAAATAATTCGGATAATCTTAATTACCTTCATCGGAACTCTTGAATTCCATTAATTTTCCTGGCATACCCACCTCCGGATTCCAACAAATGAGATGCCATTCGAAAGGAAATTTCGTTAGGATTTCGAAAATGCTAACCATTCTGAGATCGGTCCATTGGTTCTCCGGAGAGGATGAAAATACCTGTAATAATTCAGATAATCTTAATTCGGTATCTTCTACGGAACTCTTGCATTCCATTAATTTTCTTGGCATACCCAACCTCCGGATTCCAACAAGTGAGGTGCCAATTGAAAGGAAATTTCGACAGGATTTCGAAAATGCTAACCATTCTGAGATCGGTCTAGTGGTTCTCCGAAGAGGATGAAAACACCGGAAATAATTCGGATAATCTTAATTACCTTCATCGGAACTCTTGAATTCCATTAATTTTCCTGGCATACCCACCTCCGGATTCCAACAAATGAGATGCCATTCGAAAGGAAATTTCGTTAGGATTTCGAAAATGCTAACCATTCTGAGATCGGTCCATTGGTTCTCCGGAGAGGATGAAAATACCTGTAATAATTCAGATAATCTTAATTCGGT